>VZRF01005773.1:1447-21829 GCA_013396875.1 Vireo altiloquus
GGTGGTTTGTGTGGGAGAATGAAAGGGTAGTGTGTAAGAGTGTAGGGGGAAAAGAAGTGTGTGGAATGTGTCTCTATTTCTGTAAATAAACATTAAAAAAACCGTAAAGCAGGAGAGACTTGTTTTGTAGAACGTATTATTTTCTGTGTATCTACAGAACTGGTGGACAAGTGCATAGGTTCACGCATTCACATAGTGATGAAGAGTGACAAAGAAATCGTTGGGACGCTTCTAGGATTTGATGACTTCGTCAGTATCCTTTGATGGAAGTTTAAGGCTGTCTGCTTTATGCTCTGGCCTAATTAATTTATAGCTCTTGAGAGTTTTGAGTTCACTGAATAGAACCTTTTTATACATATCAGTTGTTATTATTCTGATATTTTTAACTTTCAGGTAAAATCGCATTTTGGTATAAAATGAAAATAGTGTGGGTTTGTTTTTTTTTTTTAAATTCTGGGTGTTATTTTCCTTGAGACTGGATTTTCAGATATGGTGTTGGAAGATGTTACAGAATTGTAAGTATTTTTTCTGCCTCTTATTGCTATTTAATACTTACTTTACTGAGGCAAAATACTGTGTAAGATCTGCTAGCAAAGTATTTTTATGTTTTTGGAATACTTGTCAGCTAGTTTAACCTAGTTAAACCTTGGACTTAAAACTGTTCAGAAAGTGATCTGTTCAGGACAGCCACATCATAGAGTAGCTATTGCATGATTTATGCTTGTATGATGATCCTATTTGTACCCTTAATTTTGCATGGGTTGTATGGCGAACTCTCCAGCAGTTCATTTGCTTTTACACTTCCTTAAGACTTAGACAAAGATTCAACAAAGTAGCAAACTTAAGGATAAATATTTTTACTTTGTCATGCCATGTTGATATGTCATATTCAAGAAATTGTCAAGCTTTAGAGGGCAAATGCACATCTCCATGTACTGAGTAGAAGAGACCTTTTTAGATTCCAGTTAGCTTTTTGTACCTAGTTGGTCCCTTTGTCAAGATCATGCTGCAGTGTGGCTGATTTATATAGTTAATTAGTTAATTGTTAGTTCCAACAATGGTCACCTTAATGCAGAGATTTCTCCTGGTTCTGTGGTCAAAACTGGTCTGTTTCTCCTGGTTCTGTGTTCTTACTTGCTGTTTCTAATGCTCCTTCAGCGAGATCACACCTGAGGGCAGAAGAATCACAAAGCTGGACCAGATTCTGCTAAATGGAAATAACATAACAATGGTAAGTCATCAAAGGCTGCATGTGTTGATGTTCTATAGCTGTAAATTGATCAGTGATTGCATTCAATTACTTTAAGCTTTCCTGACAGTTCCATTACATCAGGAAGTTTGAAGTAGCCTCTGGAGCATCTGCGTATATGAACGATGCTGGAAAGCTGACCTTACTGCCCTACTCAGTATATGTTGCATTTTACAAAAGAATAATTAAAAGAGCCTGGTCCTGATTTTGTTTTGGTGAATGCTTTTCTGGTCTTCAGATATGCAAGGGAGTCACTAACTTTGTAAAAATCATAAAATCACTAAGATTGAAAAATATCTCCAAGACCATCAAGTCCAGCCTTTGACCAAATACCACCATGCCAACTAAACCATAGCACTAAATGCCATGTCCAGTCATTTTTTTTAACAAGTCCAGGGATGGTGTCTCTACCACTTCCCTGGGCAGTCCATTCCAATACCCAACTACCCTCTTAGTGAAGAATCTTCCTGATGGGCAGGCTGAACCTTCCCTGGCACAGCTTGAAGCAGCTTCCTCTTCTCCTATCACTGGTTGCCTGGGAGAAGAGGCCAACCCACACTTTGCTACAGCCTCCATTTAAGTAGTTGCAGGCTGGCTCTTCAGTGGCTTTTAACCCCTGGGTGTTTGCCTGTGTACACAGGCCAAGCACTCCTGCATTCCTGCATGTACAGATGTGTCTGTAGCCCTTTGGGTGCTTCATTGAGTCAATTGGCAATTACCACAATACCACATGGTGCCCAGAGAGCTGCACCTTTATGCATTCTGCCAAAAAATCTGGAGGTCTGTCAGATTACACCAAATCAGAAGCACTAGGATTTTAGTGCTGATATGTACAGATGAGTACTGAAACTAATTAAATTGTGTGATTATACATTCTTGAGTTGAATTCTGCAACTTGTTAGACACCACAAAAGCAGACCTACAGTGTCTTTTTTGCTTGTCTGCATAGCTGGCCACAAAGCCTGGACTTCCAACACAAGGGCATTCCTTATTTTGTGAGAAGACGAAGGCTCAAGTGGGAAAACTTGAGTCTACGTTGGCTCTGTATGAATGAGGAATTATCTCCATTTTGTTGTTTACCTATCTTGCACCTCTGCGTTGTGTGTCTGGGCAAGTGCCATCCTGTCTTAATTTTGACGCATTTTTCTGCTTTGGTTGTTGTTCTGCATGTTGAAAGGACAGCATATATTCTGATTCCTTGTAGAGGGTGAAATTCCTGCAATCCAGTTAATCTGATGCTGTGTTTCCCTTGAAGAAGAACCTGGTGAATTTTCAGCAAGACATAGATATGTTTCTCTTTTAGATCTCGTGTCTCTTTTGGAGGCACATCTTCCCACATCAGGAAGACTTTTTCTTATTTTGGTCCCAAGACTAATGGAATTTTTTCTCCTTAGAAGTGCTCAGTGGATTATGAAGAAAATATCAGTAAAATAAGTGGTTAATAATTTTTTTTCCCTCATGTTTTTCCTCATGTGTTTCTTCTTCTGTTGTTCAATTCTTTGCTTCCTTCACAAGGAAATGCTATGCTGGCTGTCTCCCTACTGCCTTTTTGGTTTGTGCATCTCTGGCAATAAGTGACTTCCTCTGTTGGGAGAGTCTAAAATTGTGGTCTACCATGAAGTCTCCATGTCCTAAAATGTTTGTTGTAAAGAAAGAGCTGTCATGTATGGGTTTGTAAAACTCAGATGTATGCCACTAATGCAAAAATGTCTTACTCTTTTATAGCTGGTTCCTGGAGGAGAAGGACCTGAAGTGTGAAGACATGATATTCATCTATATTTTGTATAGATAGGCAAAATCTAAATTGATCTTTTGGGGTAAAAGTGTATTTTGGTGTAGATTGTTCATTTGCTTTGCTTACACACTTGTCATTTTACAAAAGGCAACTCTTTAGGAAAGGTGCTGATAGTAATGTGGACTTCGTAAGTTGAAATCATGACTTTCTGTAAAGATACATTAACATCTGAATAAAAGGCTTTTTCTTTGTTAGTTACTGTGTTCTGTTATGTAAGTGCACAAGTTAGATAATTTTGTAACTACTTGATGGAGTAGAAAAATGACAATTATGTTTCAGTCATCAGTTGCCATCAGTCTTCAGTTTTTCTACATCTGTTGCATTTGATTCTGGCTCAAGTCTGTGTAATACACAAGTCATGAGCCAGGATATTGCTGTCCTTTGGCACACAGGCAGGCACTGAGCTGGATGTTTTGTTTGAAGGCTGTGTCACTGAAAGCCGTATGGCAGAGTTCTGGAGAGTTCTGAAAGCCCTTCAGCCTGGGTGCATCTCTTTGATGCTCAGCAGCCTTTGGTTCTGCTGCCCTTGAGGTTCAGCTCTTGTGGACCATTTTGCCTTGCAGATACTCTTCCTTACAGCAGAGGCCCTGTAATGGCACTTGGCAAGCAAGAACAGACAGACCAGACCTAGTTCATTTTCAGGGGTAAAAATCCCAAAGGCTGGTGTTAAAACTGCACTGATCTCAGTGGTGACTGCTTTCACCACTCATTGATGCTCTGTATACTCAAATTGGGAGCTGCCTGTGCCTGCTTGCATAGTTTGGAACACTCATTTTAGAACAAATGGGAGTTTTTTTCTCCATCTGTTCTCCTGTGATACAAAAGCTTGACAGATACTGCAAGCTACTATTTTAGGACAATTTCTGTAAGGAATTGCCATTTTGTTGTGATGCCATGCTGCTAGTGCAGCTCATGCTTCCACAGTACACCTCTCAACTGGCTTCTGTGTGTAAATGTCTTTGGAGAGGAACCACATGTGCCTGCTGTCAGTGTAGACAAGAAGGGTGCAGCATCGGCTGACATGGACAGGATGTGCTTTGCCTTCCCATCACCAGAAGAAAGAGTTGAAGAAGGGAGCTCAGGAGCAAGATGCTGCAAGGAAGCTGCTGTACTGGATCTCTCTGCCTTGCTTAATCTGATAGAAAAGCTGCCTTCTGCTGGCCGGGTCTGAGCTCACAAAGCAGTGAGACCCTCTCTCTGTAGCCTGTTAAAAGGGAGAGGGAGTCCCTCCTCTCTCCCAAGGACTGTATGCCTTCTGGCTCATGTGTTCTGAATAAATGATCTGCAGTTGCAATGTTTAGATTGTGTTGTGGCAATCTACCATTTACTCCCTAAACATGTTTTTTTCCTGTCTGCAATTCTCCCTCCACCTTTTTTTAAATACATGTGTTAAAAAAGATACATTTTTTTAAACTTGGGTTTGATTGAAACATCTGTGGATGTTTGCCTCAAACACTTTCTTTCCTAGAAAGAAGACGTCTTTTCACGAGATGCGAGAACACTTCAAAGATTTCTACTCGGGCAGCACTACTCTGTTGGGGTATTGTTGAATAAAATTATGTTTTTGTTCCAGTGTATGCACTTAATTTGTACTTCACTTGGTGTTTTGAAAACAGTCATGCTTCTGAGAGAAGAAGAGTAGATCTTGACTCAAAAGCAACTTTTAGTGTGACAGCACAGACATTCTCTCAGGATTTCGTTGCCTTGAAAACAAACAACTTGATACTGCCTCAGTTCCTGCTTGACTGGTTGTGTTTTGTTCCACTCACTCCAGAAGAAATGCTAGGACTTATCTTTTAGGAGGAGATTTTAATTCCTGATTCACAGGTCTGCAGAGATCCCTCTAGGGACAGTCTGTTCATGCAAACACTGTTAGTCCTTTCTAAGATGAAACATTTTTTTACCGTCAGCTGAGAATATAAATACTCTCATGTATAAAGTATGTAGTATATTCTCAAATATGAATATTCCAGGTGGGTCTGGTTTGCTGTGCATTCATTATTCCTCCAGCCTGTTGCTTTGGAAGTGCAGCTAATAAGCTTGTTGATTCAGTAAATAGTGGGTTTTGTTCTTCCTCCCCTAGAAATCCGAGTGCTTAATCATATTGCACTGTCTTCTTGTGGACACTGGTGTTCTCTAGAATACTCTAAGTTTCCACCACATGTAGGTCATTTAAAATAAAAATCCTGGGTTTGAAAAAGATAGAAAACTGAATGAGGCTTTAAGTTTAGAGCAAGGTAGTTGTCAGGTTAAAATAACTTTGCAGTTATGACACGCACAGTGGTGGTTCTATTCAGATTTATGTTTGTTTTGCTTTCTGTTTTTCTTTAGGATAGCACTGCTTGCAGTGATCTTTAGTTCTACTAGCCGGCTATCCATTTTAGTATGGAGAAAGTTCCCTTCTGCCTACTATTTCCGTATACTTGCTCATTTTGATTTGGAAATATCCTCTGAGTAACCTCACTGAAATTATTAAAAAGACTCCTGTCAGTCCCAGATCCCTGATAGTTCTTAACAGAGTCAGTGCTTCCAAAGCAAATAATTGTAATCTTCCAGCCTCACCACTAATGTGTCATTTTGTAGGTGTTAGCAGTATTTTGGTCAATTGAACTACAGTCAGACACAATGTAAGCAGAGAACACTAGAAGATTTATTCCAGTTTCAATTCCAATGAATCTGATCTTGAGGCAGTTGATAGTAGAAGTCTGTCAGCAAATATTTTCAGGAGCTTGCTTTAACATTTTCAAACTACCATAACAAACAGGAATCAAAATTCAGCTTTGTTTTGACTGGTGCTGTATTAATGCTGGGCCGCACTTTTGTTTTCTGCTGAAAGAGATGAAGGATTTGAATTAATCATTTATCAACAGATTCTGCAGCTTGATGTAATTTTCATGAAGACACTACAGTTGGTTAATTAAGCTGTTAGAAACCATATCAGGGATTCGAAAACTATGCCATTTTATTTCAGAGGTCATTTCTTACATTCATATAATACATTGCATAACTGTCCATTTTCTGCAAAACCTAATACATATTTCACAGCTTTTTTCTATATGCTTTTATAAGCCCACATTCTCCTGGAGCCTTCTCCTAGAAGTTCAAACTAAGCACTACAAATGAAGTATTTGTTGCTTTAATGGGAAAACAGTTACAAGAAAACACAAAAATACACCTGCTTAATCCATTATGAAAAAAACACTTCAAGCAGATTGAATATGATCTTCTTATATCAATACTTAATACAGTTTGGCATTTTCTTTCCTTTTTTATACTGTATTTTTATCAAAATTTTTAAATAGTCATTTTATAGAAAAAACGGCAAAGTACTGTCATTTCATTCCAATTAATGGGTTCTTAAAACCCAGAGTAACCTTTTTAAACCTAGTTCAAACCTGCAAATATTAGTCAGTCTTTGGTTGGTTGGTTGGTTTGCTGGTTGGTTGGTTTTGCTTCCTTCTTTTAATTGATCCTCATTTTGTTTTCAGGACTGATTAAAAGAGTGGCCCTTCAGCAGCCATTAAGTGAAAAGTGATTTGGCAAGTCCTGCTGTCACCTGCATTCCCCTGGAATTCCTTTTGGTGAAGAACTTGACATGGCTGCAGCCCCTGCACAGGAAGAGGAAAACACAGGTTATAAGCAGTTATAAATAAGCAGTTAAAATGATTCTCCATTCAGTAAGCAGTGGTGTATTGTCATGATTTAGAAATGTTACTCCCCAGTTCAGTGCTCCCACCGAGGCTCTCCCAAACTGTGCAGTTTTTAACAATCTTCTGTGCTGTTCAACTTTTCCAGAGGCTGGTGCATGGTAAGAAATATGATATACCCACTCAATACCATGCTCTCTGGCCAGAGGTCTATGTGACTACTTTTGTAATGAATTCCATTGTCTGACTCAACTCTTTCTGGGGCTCCATGTCAGCACAGGGCTTGCTTTTCAAGGCCCAAGATGGTGTCCGGGCAGTGGGGTGAGGCACAGAGTGCATCTCCAGCCATCCTGTGGTTGCTTCTACCATGGTCAGCACATAGCGCTTGCCTTGGTGGGTTTGTGGGAGTGCAGTGTAATCACCAGGGCTGCCCATATTTATATTTTGACCATTGTTCCCCATACCACAGAGGTTTTACTTGCCCTGATTGATTGCAGTGCATGTTTCACAGTTATGGATAATCTGGGACATAGGGTCCATCGTTAAGTCTACCCCTCCATCATGAGCCCATCGGTATGTTGCATCTCTTCCCTGATGACCTGAGGTGTCATGGGCCCACCATCTAGAAATAATTCATCCTTTTTTTGCCACTCCAGATCTACCTGAGACACTTTANTTATATTTTGACCATTGTTCCCCATACCACAGAGGTTTTACTTGCCCTGATTGATTGCAGTGCATGTTTCACAGTTATGGATAATCTGGGACATAGGGTCCATCGTTAAGTCTACCCCTCCATCATGAGCCCATCGGTATGTTGCATCTCTTCCCTGATGACCTGAGGTGTCATGGGCCCACCATCTAGAAATAATTCATCCTTTTTTTGCCACTCCAGATCTACCTGAGACACTTTAATCTTGGCAGCCCAATCCACCTCTCCATTATTGTGATGTTCTCCAGTAGCCCAGCTCACAGGTGTGTATGCATCTACATGTTGTGCTTTTGCAGCTAGCTTCTCTACCCAGGAAGTGATATCTAGTCAAACTTCAGCAGCCCAGATGGGTTTACCTTTGTGCTGCCAATTGACCTTTTTCCATCGATCCAGCCACCCCCACAGTGCATTTGCTACTGTTCAGTGGTCAGTGTAGAGGTAGGACACTGGCCATTTCTCTTGTTCAGTGATATCTAAAGCCATCTGGATGGCTTTCAGCTCTGCAGCCAGACTTGATGCCAAGTCTGACTTACAGCCACCTTGTTCTGCAGTAGCTTCTGTGACTCGCTGTGTAGTTCTCCATATGGCAGCTTCTCATTTTAATTTAACCCCATGATATGGCAGTGATGAGGGCATGTTGCTTTTCTTTTTCTGGTAGATAATTATATGGTGGGGCTTCCTCAGCACAGGTTACCTTTTTGTCCTCCTCCTCTGATGACAGTTCAAAATTTTTGGCTTCCTTGATTTCCAAGATCCCTGTGCGATTCCTATTTGAGCTCGTTGTGTGATCAGCACAATTCATTCCATGTAGCGTCAGTGGCATGATGTGTGGCAGGGACTTTCCCTTTGAACATCCCACCCAGTGCTGGCAGTCAGGGTGCCAGTAGGAGCTGTGCTTCAGTGCCAATCACTTCTGAAGCAGCTCGAAATCCTTCATAAGCTGCCAGTATCTCTATTTCAGGTGGGTGTAACAAGCCTTAGATCTCTTGTATCTCTGAGTCTGGAACTTCAGTGGTCATCCTTAAGTCTCCTGGGTACTTTTTGCCAGATACTCCAGGAAGGATCATTCCCCCCATCTGCAGTGTAGAACATTCACAAGTGCTCCCATCCCGACTGGTCCAAAGGTTATTGCATGAACAATCTCCTATTTAGTTCATTCAAAATCCTGTTATTGTTCAGGACCCCATTTGAAATTGTTGTTCTTCCATGTCACATGATATAGAGAGGGCTTACAATCTGACCATAATCTGTAACATGCAGCCTCCAGAAACCTGCAGCGGCTAGGAAAACCTATGCTTCCTTCTTGCTGTTTGGTTGAGACGTAGCTGCTTGTCACCACATCCATTGGAATCTGAAAACATCCCTCTTGTCATTTTACTTCTAAAAGCTGAATTTCCTGGGCAGATTCCTTGAGCTTGCTTTGCTTTATAGCAGGACTGGTATTCAGGAGGATCTGGGTTATCTTCTCCTCTTTCTCAAAAACTTCCTTTGCTGTATTGCCCCAAATGATATCACCAATGTACTACAAGTGTTCTGGAGCCTCACCCTTTCCCAGTGCAGTCTGGATGAGCCCATGGCAAGTGATGGTGCTGTTTCCACCTGTGGCGCAGTCGGTTTCGGGTGTACTGGATGCTCCTCCAGGTGAAAATAAACTCTGGCCTGCACTCTGCTACTGAGGGAGTGGAAAAAAACACATTAGCAATGTCATTGTACCACTTTGCTGCCCTGGGCTCCAGTTCATACTGCAGTTCCACTGTGTCCAGCACAGCAGCATTCAGTGGTGGTGTGATCTCATTCAGGCCACTGATAGTATTTTGTCAGTCTCCACTCTCCACTGGACTTGCACACTGGCCATACAGGGCTGTTGAAGGATGAGTGAGCCTTGCTGACCACTCCCTGGCTCTCCAGTTCACAAATCACCTCATGGGTGGGGGTCACAGAGTCCTGGTGGGTGTGGTATTTCCAACACTGCACTGTTGTGGTAGTGACTGGTTCCTGTTGTTCTTCAACCCTCAGTGGTCCCACAGCAGAGGGGTCCTCTGAGAGAGCAGGCAAGATCATCCTTGAGAGAATACCTTTCCCTCACACTTGACAGGAGCTGCCTACAGAGGCTGAGAGTTTTTGTGCTCTTCCCAATCCCCTTGTCAGTACCCACATCCCAGGACAGAGATCCCAGCAGCTTGGCTTCACTGCCATCCAGTTTCATATCATGGGCCATGACATCCCAGAATCTGAGCAGCCAGGTCACCAGGGGCTCTCTTGGCCAGTGTTTGAAATCTATTCCTATATCTCACAGCTCACCTGGGGATTGGGAGATCATCTCTGGCCCCTGCCTCTTCCTCCTGTTTTGAGGGCTCTGCTTCCTCTTCATCCCTCACTAAGTGAACTGATTTCATCTTGGATTTCTTTTTCTGTATAGGGGTGACTGCTACTGGCAGGTGTTGTTCCTCTGGTTCAGCAGGGGGTTGAGTGGCCATGGTTCCTGTTCATCCGCTTTTTTTCTCCTCCCCCTGGGAGTGATGTCTACTATTGAGCAGTGTCCAGTAAACAATAACCAGGACAGAACACACTGCATGAGTTCATGCCTCTCTGGAGCTACCACAGCATTTTTCTTTGACTTATTTCATCACTTTAACAGGCTCCTGTAGTTGTTCAAGGGTGAAGTGCCAAACCATTGGAGGAGAGAAGTCCTCCAAACACTGGCCCACATCCTCCCACATTTCATGCAGCTCATTACTATCGCACTTCAGGGCAAATCTCTGAATAACCTCCCTAGAAATCTTTCTTGGCTCTAAATATGGTGTGCACCACACTGATGAGACCTGGCAGACCTAGCAACAAGAACATGCTTTCCTTAACATCCAAAGAGAATTCAGAATTCTTAAAAGCTGTTGTAATAGGCCTGAAGGAGGAAAAGGGGGTGAAAGGCCGGGGAAAATAATTCTCCTGTTTTCCCCCATAGACTGGATTATTTTAATAATGGACTCCCCAAGAGTAGGGCCTTAGGTAAGGGTAGGAGAGCAACACTTAAAACACATCCCCAATGACTCTCAGTATTACCATGTCATGAGCTGATATCTGACAGCGCAACAGAGCAATCCTGATCCCTCTCCATGCTCTGAAAAAAGAGCAACACAATGGGCACGTAGTGCATATCTGGAAATGTAGTGAATTCCTATGGCCAGGTTTTGGTACTGGCCAGTTACAGGGGTGGCTTCTGTGAGAAGCTGCTGGAAGCTTTCTCTCTGTCTAGCAGAGCCAATGCCAGCTGCCTCCAGGACAGATGTGCCACTGGCCAAGGCTGGGCCAATCAGGAACGGTGGTAATGCCTCTGTGATATGATAATATATTTAAGAAGAAGAAAAAAAAACTTATTGCACAGATGTAACTGTGGCCAGAGAAGAGTGGAAGAATATTTGAGAGGAACAGCTCTGCAGACACCAAAGTTAGTGGGGAAGGACGGGGAGGAGTTGAAATCCACCTGGAGTCTGTGGAGGAGAGCCACACTCAGGTGAATGCCATGAAGAGGCTGTGAATTCATAGGAGGTATGTGCTGCAGCAGGCTCCTGGCAGGGAGCTGTGCACCTGTGGAGAAAGGAGCCCATGCTGGAGCAGGTTTCCTGGTAGGACTTGTGAGCTTTTGGGGGACCCCTTCTGGAGCAGCCTGTCCTTGAAGGACTGCACCCCGCGGAAGAGTGACTCCTGTTGCAGCAGTTTGTGAAGAACAGTTGCCTGTGGAATGGACTCACATTGGAGAAGTTCATAGAGAACTGTCTCCTGTGAGAGGGGGCCCCACGCTGGAGCAGCAGAAGGACTCCTGTCCCTGAGCAGTGGCAGAAGTGTGCAACGAACTGACTGTCCATCCCCTGTCTCCCTACAGTGCTGGAGGGGAGGAGGTAGAGCTGGGAGAAGGTGTTTTTGTTTTACTTCTTGTTATCCTTCTCTGATTTTGTCAGTAATAAATTCAAGTAATATCTCTAATTCTAGGCAGTTCATCATGCCTGTGATGGTATTTAGTGAGTGATCTCTCCTGGTCCTTATGTCAGCTNTGTTGTTCTTCAACCCTCAGTGGTCCCACAGCAGAGGGGTCCTCTGAGAGAGCAGGCAAGATCATCCTTGAGAGAATACCTTTCCCTCACACTTGACAGGAGCTGCCTACAGAGGCTGAGAGTTTTTGTGCTCTTCCCAATCCCCTTGTCAGTACCCACATCCCAGGACAGAGATCCCAGCAGCTTGGCTTCACTGCCATCCAGTTTCATATCATGGGCCATGACATCCCAGAATCTGAGCAGCCAGGTCACCAGGGGCTCTCTTGGCCAGTGTTTGAAATCTATTCCTATATCTCACAGCTCACCTGGGGATTGGGAGATCATCTCTGGCCCCTGCCTCTTCCTCCTGTTTTGAGGGCTCTGCTTCCTCTTCATCCCTCACTAAGTGAACTGATTTCATCTTGGATTTCTTTTTCTGTATAGGGGTGACTGCTACTGGCAGGTGTTGTTCCTCTGGTTCAGCAGTGGTTTGAGTGGCCATGGTTCCTGTTCATCCGCTTTTTTTCTCCTCCCCCTGGGAGTGATGTCTACTATTGAGCAGTGTCCAGTAAACAATAACCAGGACAGAACACACTGCATGAGTTCATGCCTCTCTGGAGCTACCACAGCATTTTTCTTTGACTTATTTCATCACTTTAACAGGCTCCTGTAGTTGTTCAAGGGTGAAGTGCCAAACCATTGGAGGAGAGAAGTCCTCCAAACACTGGCCCACATCCTCCCACATTTCATGCAGCTCATTACTATCGCACTTCAGGGCAAATCTCTGAATAACCTCCCTAGAAATCTTTCTTGGCTCTAAATATGGTGTGCACCACACTGATGAGACCTGGCAGACCTAGCAACAAGAACATGCTTTCCTTAACATCCAAAGAGAATTCAGAATTCTTAAAAGCTGTTGTAATAGGCCTGAAGGAGGAAAAGGGGGTGAAAGGCCGGGGAAAATAATTCTCCTGTTTTCCCCCATAGACTGGATTATTTTAATAATGGACTCCCCAAGAGTAGGGCCTTAGGTAAGGGTAGGAGAGCAACACTTAAAACACATCCCCAATGACTCTCAGTATTACCATGTCATGAGCTGATATCTGACAGCGCAACAGAGCAATCCTGATCCCTCTCCATGCTCTGAAAAAAGAGCAACACAATGGGCACGTAGTGCATATCTGGAAATGTAGTGAATTCCTATGGCCAGGTTTTGGTACTGGCCAGTTACAGGGGTGGCTTCTGTGAGAAGCTGCTGGAAGCTTTCTCTCTGTCTAGCAGAGCCAATGCCAGCTGCCTCCAGGACAGATGTGCCACTGGCCAAGGCTGGGCCAATCAGGAACGGTGGTAATGCCTCTGTGATATGATAATATATTTAAGAAGAAGAAAAAAAAACTTATTGCACAGATGTAACTGTGGCCAGAGAAGAGTGGAAGAATATTTGAGAGGAACAGCTCTGCAGACACCAAAGTTAGTGGGGAAGGACGGGGAGGAGTTGAAATCCACCTGGAGTCTGTGGAGGAGAGCCACACTCAGGTGAATGCCATGAAGAGGCTGTGAATTCATAGGAGGTATGTGCTGCAGCAGGCTCCTGGCAGGGAGCTGTGCACCTGTGGAGAAAGGAGCCCATGCTGGAGCAGGTTTCCTGGTAGGACTTGTGAGCTTTTGGGGGACCCCTTCTGGAGCAGCCTGTCCTTGAAGGACTGCACCCCGCGGAAGAGTGACTCCTGTTGCAGCAGTTTGTGAAGAACAGTTGCCTGTGGAATGGACTCACATTGGAGAAGTTCATAGAGAACTGTCTCCTGTGAGAGGGGGCCCCACGCTGGAGCAGCAGAAGGACTCTTGTCCCTGAGCAGTGGCAGAAGTGTGCAACGAACTGACTGTCCATCCCCTGTCTCCCTACAGTGCTGGAGGGGAGGAGGTAGAGCTGGGAGAAGGTGTTTTTGTTTTACTTCTTGTTATCCTTCTCTGATTTTGTCAGTAATAAATTCAAGTAATATCTCTAATTCTAGGCAGTTCATCATGCCTGTGATGGTATTTAGTGAGTGATCTCTCCTGGTCCTTATGTCAGCTCATGAATCCTTGTTATACTTTCTCTCCCCTGTTCAGCTGCAGAAGGGATGACAGAGAGGCTTTGGTGGGTGTGTGGCATCCAGACAGGGTCAACCCACCACAGGGTTAGGTAGCACACCTATATGAGCAGACCAAGCAGCATTATGACCAGTGGCTCTGTACCTAATAAAACAAATGCTTAGATAAAATTATTGCCAGCTCACTCAGGGTGGATCTGTTATTATCTCAACCCTTCAAGCCCTACACTGGGGGACAAATAAAGCTGTTGTGGTTTAGGAATGATACTCCCCTATGCAGTGCCCCACCCTGGGACTCTACCAACCTACACACTGCTCTCTCTTGCTCCCCCTCCCTGCTGCATCATGCTGAAGGGGAGAATTGGAGGAATGGAAGATGAAGATCATTGGTTAAGGTAATAACAACCTGCTTGAAACAGCAATGAGTAACAAAACCAAATAGTAACAGCAACAATACTAATGTCAGAGGGTATAAAAAAAGAAACAATTCACGTGGGAAAAAAAACCCCAGATAACAGACAATATTAGATAGCTCCCTCTGCCACAATTTTTTCATTAGAAGAACTCCTTCTCTCCAGAAGAGAGTCCCTTTCCCCTGCTGCTGGCAGTGATATGATGTGGTATGGAATAACTTAGCCATGCTTCCTCCTGGCTACCGCAAAAAAGTAACCCTATCCTGGCCAAATTGAGGACATATCTTCTGGCTTCAGCATCTAACACCTAGTGATGAAAAAGAAAAAAGCCTCTTTTCCCTACTTTTCTTGTTATTGCCACTTGGAGACCCAGTTGACAAGCCATGCAGATCAAGAGCCCAGCCAGAGGACACCAGAGCTCCTTCCTGAAGCACTAAGAAGTCAGCTGTTCTCTTTCTTTCCTCTGGGAGTCGGCACCCATAGGACCTTGTCCCAGCACTGAACATGCACTTGCTCTGGCAACCAAGGAGTAACTGCAGTTCCTGTACAATGGCTGCAGCCATAAAACCTCACTGTATTTTCAGTCTTTCTTCCTGTACTCAGTGAATTCTTAAATGCATACATGAACAAGACATGGAGAAAATGATCATTCTAACACCCCCAGCAGAAGAGACACTAGAATATTTCCTGCAGCAAAATACATGTGGCAGCTTCAGAAAAATGAGACATTTTATTAATTGTCTCCCTTACACTCTTGAAATAAATCCCTAATCCTAAGTGGAATGCACTAAGTAGGCACACAGGCAATGCTACAGGAGATATATCTATAGTTTGACGAAAAGAAGTTATTAATAACTTTATTTTGTTCACCGCTTAGAAAAGTTTATTTTCTGTATATTGTTTCCTGTATAAAGTAGTTCTGCCTTATCAGAATTATCTAGATTGACTGCCTTGTTAATGTTTTTCCCCTTACATCACCTTTGGGTATCTGATCTGGACCTTCTAAAGGTCATAAAATAACTGTATCCAGTGTTTTCAGAAAAAAGCAAGCATAAACACACTCCTAACAGCAATAATCTCCGTAAAGATTATTCAACTCTTGTTAAAATCTTAGTAACATGACATGCCATTTAGCCCTCTAAAAGTAGATTTTAGTTCCTAACACTTACTTTCCTGCTCTTTTTTTTTCTTTAATCGCTTTCTCCGGTCAATGGCAGCCAACTCAGCTTTCAACAACAGGTAACGTTTCCGGATTTCCTGCATTTTTGCTTGGAGAGCTGTTATGCGCTCAGTGCTACTCAAATTTTGCAAGTCAGCTGCAAGTTAAATAATTTCTGTTAATCATTGCATTGCAGCATTTCCCACACCTCCTGAATTTTGATGAAGGGGGAAGTACTCAAATCTTTGTGATGTGCTTTGAGGTAGCAGGCAGCAAAGCAGAGAAACAGGAGCTGTTGTTTATTATCACGATCTTGACTGACACAAACACACTGAAACTTTTTCTACAATAAATACTAAACAAGTCCTGATACATTAAGGCAAAATGGAAGGGGGAAGATTTAAAAATCAAGAATCTGAGAGGCTGAACAAGAAACAGAGAATGAGGAGTAAAACAGCAAGAAATAAAACTATCAAGATTTATGACAAAATTAAGCAAACTGAGGATGGAATGATTTTAGAGGGAAAAAACCCTCAAAACCAGAATATTCCAAAAGCCTTCTTATAGTATTTCTCAAGACCACAAGAGGCATGTTTCAAAGATACTTACACACTTGAAAACTCCATTTGCAACATTTGGGCAAATGATTATCGTGTCCTTTTAGATCAGACTCCCTCTCTCCACTTTGCCCACATTTTCCTGTGGGAAGGCAGATTGTTACACAACAAAGCAACCTTCCCACCCAACCCAAAGCTTACCAGGAGCTGTCTCACTCTAACATGACAGAATCCATTCTGGTGTAGCAGCTTGGCACACAGCTCTCTGCACCACTGGTGCCCAGGTACAGGACCACAAAACAGGTCTGTAAGGGGGCCCCTCTAGTTCTGGCATGCTGGGAAAGGGAAACCTTGCACTGGAAACACCGGCCAGTTAGTTGTTGTGCACGTAGACTCAGATCTGTTCTGTGGATTAATGGGAATCAAAGTCCTACAGACCTAGAAGGTTGATAAAAGTAGCAGACTGTGGCTCCACAATCCATCCCAAAAGCTAGCAAGTGTATTACTGAAAGCATGTGTGCATGAACATAAGGAGGTGGGGTAGGGACACACTTCCTGGAAGGAGATTCTTGAATACAATCCAGCTGCTCAAGGTTCGTATAGCCACAGTCCACTCTACTCTCCAACTGGATCACGACAGCAGTGCACTTATTGCTTTAGAATCACAGCCATAAATAAATTGCCTGCATCAGAAAATAAGGCAAAGAGGCACTGTAATGTGTTCATGTAGGTGCCAAAATTATCCACATCTCTAGTTATGGAGCTATACTTCTTTTAAAAGACTTTGAAAGATTGACTATTACATCCTAGCTCTTGTCATCTTTTTTAACATTCATTTCAAACAAATGACATGGTACTATCACACATTTCATTTCACACTAATCTGCTGTACTTACTACTTTTATTCTTCTTTTTGATGTTCACAGATGTTTTGAGGCTGGTTTTCTGCTTTTTTGAGGAGCTGTCTCTTCCCTGAGCATCTTGAAGGTTTTTTTGGCCTCTAAACACTATAAAGGAGGAAACAAAAACCCAAAAGTAGAAAGAAACAGAAATAACAAACAACCAAACAAAAAAAGCTTGCAGTTCTGTGTGTTTTTCTCAAAGTATATACATCAGAGATTAACAAAGCAATAGAGATATATTTATTGAGGGCTGCCTATTGACCTCTCCCAAACTGTTGCTTTTATTCAAGGAAGCACATTTTGTTGCACTCTTTTGAAACAACACTTCCAGGTGAACGATGGTAGTAACACATCTTAAGGGCATTATGAGGAAATTCAGTTGTTAACTGGCATCTGTTGCAATGAAAAAAACCAATTCTGTCATCTCAGGATTATAGTCAGACATGTATTTTCTTCCTTAGTGTTAAAAATTTTTTAGGCACTACAACACAGTGAAAGCAGCTGTACTTTTGATGGAATTCAAAAGAGACAGTCACTGTCACAAAAAAGCTTTTGGATTCAGCCTTGCCAACGCTTAAAAAGCAGGCAGCAGTACACTGACATCATGTGCACAACTTTTGGCTGTGTTTATAATCCTCTATTCTCTGGTAGTCTCAGGACGAATCTCAAAATCACATCTGAATCTGAAAGCCAGCTAAGAAGGTCAATGTTTGATATCAACATGACTTCCATTTTTCAGACCATTAACTTCACAAGGGGCAAGTTTGAAATGGTTGCCCAAACATGCAATAACTGGCACTTTCTCCCCCAAATTAAACAGCTTACAGAGGATCAAGTTTTAAGCAAAAAACAGCATCTTCTACTTGTAATCAGAGCACTCAAAATGTTTTTGTCTTGCTACAATAAATGTTCCTTACAAAATGTATTACAGCTTGTTCTGAGCTTTTCTTGTCAGGTCCAGTATAAATGTCACTCTTATATACTTTTTCTCCTCATTGAAACCATCACAATTCCTAACAAAAGGCCAGGAAAATTCCTGGCAGTTGTATTTTATACACTAGATGATTACACCATTTCCACACATTTGAAGTAGACAGTAAGCTACTATTTCCTACAAATATTCACTTCCCAAGAGCAAAACTGTAAGAGGATGAAGATACATCTGTAATGGTAAAATGAGAGTTGCTTAGGTTGAAGACAGCTCTTTTTACACTTTCCTTTACCATTTTCCACATTCTCTGGCTCTGATTGATTACCACTACTGGAGCTGATACTGGCATCAAAACCTTTTGAAGAAATATTTCTCTCAGACTGAAGATCTGCAGCATTCTGTGCCTCCATTGCGCCATCCATTTCACTTGTGCTGCTTTGTATCTTTTCTTGATTTAGTGGCAGACTCCCAGAGACAGTGACAGTGGACTGATTGTTACTGTAGTCTGCTACAGCTACAGGTGACTCAGGAGGGAACTTTAACACTGAAAACTCCACTTCCTTCTCTCTGTCAGTTTTATTCTAGGTGAAAGAACAGATGAAAAACCCTTCTCATTTGAGCAAATAGAAGATTGCAATTTTAAAACAATGTGCTTACAACTGTCTTAAACATCCGATGTGTGGAGGAAAGCTCTCCTCTTCATTTAAAAGACTACAAGTACCTTCCTACAGTCCATGCAGAGACCTTTCTACTGAAGACAGGAACTTTGTCAACACCAAAACAAATCTGGATGCAGACACAGCCCGTGCTGTAGAAGCAGTGGGGCCGCAGGCTGGCAGGCACGGCAGCCGTTGGGCAGTTGGGCAGTTTGTGGTCGTTGGGCAGTTGGGCTGTTCCTTGGCACACGGCTTCCAGAGGTTCCACCATGCACGGAAGTAAGGGGAGTGATGCCCAAAAACTAGGCAAGAAAACAGTACTTCATAGTATAAGGCCTATAGAGCAGGTCTTTGTTTATTCAATGCTGGGAGGGGGATAGCTCCACCACAAACTCACTCGTCCATCCTTTGCACAGTACTCGCTTTTATACTTTTTAACTTAATGTGCGCATTATACTGTCCTAACTTTCACATGGCAACGTATTTTCTAATCACATTATTATGTCAGCCCTTGTAGCACATGTGTGGTTTCTGCAAGAGGTGGTTGTCAGCCTCCCAGTGGTCGTTTTGATGAAAGCTCCTAAGTCTTCCCCTAGGAAGACTTGAACTTTTCACCCCTGATTTCTGATCATGCTGCATAAGATTGCTCAAATAGCTAGTGGTTAGCTTTTCGCAGCGAGCTTGTTCTGCTAAATTTGCTGATCTCTAAAAAGTGCTTCATACCCCGTTACAAAGGAACTACTTCTCTCTGCATAACTACAGCTCTTTGCAGAGCTCAAGCATTATCTCCTTGCCTACGCATCAGGAGCAGGTGGGGCAGCAGGAGCACTGACTTCTGTGTACTTAAGAATGTATCAAGCCAAAGCTGGGAGTAAAAAGGAAAAAAAACTGAGAGAAACTATGTTTATTTTCTTTCTTTCTTAATTCTTTGTACTTTCGTTAGGTCTGCCTTTATCCATTCATCATACCCAAATGTAGCAATGCACCCCCTAAAAGCAGAGGATTCTATTACATCTAAGGCTCCAAATATGAGCACGTGGCCAGAGTTTCCCATGTTCCCCAGGTTGTGGGTGGCTTAGCCCACCCAGGAGTCCCCTACCTCTGACCTCTGGGACTCCTGACCTATAGGTCTTCTTTATCTGTTCTCTCACTGGACAATGGTTCATGTAATCCCACCCATCTAACCTGATGAAAACCAGTTTCCAGAGTCCACGTGCTCTTTCGCTTCTCCACCCCTGGGATGAGGGCTGATGACCATGCTCACCCCAGGTGCTTTTTGTTTGTTATTTTCATGTTATTAAACTTTTTTTTTTTGGAAGAAAGCATCGTCGCCCATCTCTCTTTCAAGCCACTGCCTCAAACTCACTGAGGAGGAGGAAACCACCTCCGAGGTAGTAATTTAGCCCTTGCTGGAGATCTAGCAGGTTTACTTCAATATGTACTGTAAAAATTTAAAAATAAGATGAAATCTTACCACTAGATAAAATGTGACCAGGTCATAAAAGTAAACATTTCTGAGCCTGAGTGTTGCAAAGTGGGTACTTGGAGTGACTAACCCTTTGGAATCACTAACTTTGGAGTCACTGATTTTGCAGTAAGACTTTTCAAATCTTTTTCAGTTCAAGGCTCCCATTTTATATCAGAAGATACAAAGCAAACACTACTCCCTAAGCCCTAAGATATTAACAACAGGCATCTTATCATCTAAGGCTGGACCTGTTCAATCCAAAACCAAAGAGGTACATTCTCAGAGATTGCCTTGTAGATCCTCCACAGAATTCCTAGAGGGGTGTTGGGGTTTTAGAAGTTCCCCGTTCTTTCTTTTTTTTTTTTTCTTTTTCCCTAAAGGAATTTTTCCCCATGTCTTGTTGCTAAGGAAGAAATTGCTAGGCACTTAAGAGAAATAAAGGGGCCTGGCCACAGGGAGAGAGTCCAGCTAACTGCCCTCTTTGCCTAGAGTTTCTCATTGGGCAGAGACGCCGCGCGAAATTGGAACTAGAGAAGAAGCAGGCACAGCCTGGCTCGTAGTGCTCTGGCATCCAGAGGGGAGAGACAGAGGCCGCCCTGCCCGCCACCCCTCTGCTGCTGCCGCTGCTTTCTGCCGCTGTTGCATGTAGCCGCGGCACCCCCTGCCTGCCGAGACGTCCGGAGGTCCTGCTGCAGCTCCGGAGTTTGGTACATCTCATCCACAACGCGGGATTTGGATCTATCTCTCCTGCCCCAGCCTGCTGTTCCCGAGGCCC
>VZRF01005774.1:21807-46384 GCA_013396875.1 Vireo altiloquus
GGGCCGGAGCGGGGCAGGAGCGGGGTCGGAGCGGGGCAGGAGCGGGGCCGGAGCGGGGCCGGAGCGGGGCAGGAGCGGGGTCGGAGCGGGGCCAGAGGCAGCACAGCCCCGAGCCGGAGCCCACGCGCAGCCTAAAAAGGCAAGGTTTGGCCCCCGCAGCCAATGGAGCCCCGGGATGCTCGCAGGAACGTCAGGCATCCCACGGCACGGGCGAGGAGAGGGCGATCCCTGCTCGGCCGCCGCGTTTCAAAACTCCCGGCGCCCGCCCGGGGCCTCGGCACCTCCCTCGGGGGGAAATGCTCACGCTCGGATGCCGCTGAGGACGGGCAAAGCGTGAAAAGAGGGACGGCGAGAGCGATTTGGATCCGTTCCCGTGGCTGAGGGGGAGATAAGCATCGCTCCCTGCCTGCCCCAGGACACACAACCCGCGTTCCTACAGCCAGGAAATCATTCCTGCCAAGCGCAGTTCATATCAGGGTTCACCTCCTCCCAAATTCAGCCTCATTTTGGGTGATTTGAAGGTGTGACGGCCACATCTGGCACAGCTGGAGAGCCAGGGTGGGCTCGTGGGACACTCCCTGACACACAAAGTGAGGACTTGGGGTGAAAAAAAGTGCTGAAAAAGCTGGGAGCACTCAGGGAGCAGCTGGGAGCACTCAGGGAGCAGCTGGGCCCTGACCTGAGGAACTCCCTGCTCCAAGAAAGGTGGAAAATCCCCTGGGAAGGTTTATCAGACCCTGGGACAACACAAAGTGGTGATGTGCCAGCAGCTCCTCTCCTGGAGCCGCCTCAGACCTGAGACCTGCAGGGATGCAGAGCTGGGATAAATCCCTGGGGATATTCCCAACAGATTTGAAGGAATTGCTGCTTTGCAAGATGCCATTTTCCACTTTGCATCCTCACACTGCTCCGGGGCAGCCCTGGGGCTGAGGAGCTGCGGGGAGGGAGAGGAATGAACAATCCCACATGGAAACCTCACCCCACTTCCGAGCATGGTTTGAATTAATTAGGTCTGAAATGAGTTCCCAGAGATGCCCCAAAGGCCTCTCACTCCCTCTCCCACCCCCGGGAGGGGCCAGCCTGTTCCCAAAAGCCACTTGGGAGAAGCTGGGAGTAGCACTTGTCACGCAGGGGCTGCAGCAAACCCCAAAATAAACAGAATTCCCTCGGAGCCAGACCCAAACCCACAGATGGAGCTCAGGGAAAGGAGTGAGGCACGGCAGGTCCTGCCTGGATAATCCCATCCACGTGTGCCCAAGGAATGAGGAGGAGCACAGGGATGAGGATGGGGATGTTCGCATGCCAGGTGGGAATGAAGGCAGCTCCAGCCTCCTCCTCCTCCTCCCTCCATGTGCCGCCCATCCCTCTGTGGGATGTGGATGACACCCAGCCCTCGGCACAGCTGCCTCCCACCTTGGAATGCTGCTGCTTCCCTCCCACCGAGGGCCAGGGCTCGGCACGGAGCACAGGGGAGGAAAAATCTGGGCTTGGCAGCCGAATAAAGCAGCTTGGAGGAGGGTCCTGAACAACAGAGACGTCACAGAGAGCTCGGGTTTGGCAAGGACAGGATTCCTGCTGCTTTGGGATGGGCAGAGACCATCAGGAACGGGGATAGAAGTGGTCAAAGCTGTTGGGATCCCATCCTGGAGAGGTGATGGAGACTGAGCTCCTCCATGGGAACACCACGGGCATCCCCTGGGCAGGAGGAGGGATGAAGGGCTCAGAGATCCCAAAACACTGCTGGGATGGTGGAGAGCAGGACCACATCCAGGACATCCCCTGGGTAGGGCTCAGAGATCCCAAAACACTGCTGGGATGGTGGAGAGCAGGACCACATCCAGGACATCCCCTGGGTAGGGCTCAGAGATCCCAAAACACTGCTGGGATGGTGGAGAGCAGGACCACATCCAGGACATCCCCTGGGTAGGGCTCAGAGATCCCAAAACACTGCTGGGATGGTGCAAAGCAGGACCACATCCAGGATATCCCCTGGGCAGAAGGAGGGGCTCAGAGATCCCAGAACACTGCTGGGATGGTGCAAAGCAGGACCACATCCAGGACATCCCCTGGGCAGAAGGGATGAAGCACCCAGAGACCCTAAAACACTGCTGGGATGGTGCAAANTGGGTAGGGCTCAGACATCCCAAAACACTGCTGGGATGGTGGAGAGCAGGACCACATCCAGGACATCCCCTGGGCAAAAGGGATGAAGGGCTCAGAGCTCCCAAAACACTGCTGGGATGGTGCAAAGCAGGACCACATCCAGGGATCTCCAGCCGTGAAACGCTCCAAGAGGGATCCCAAAGGAGGTTGGAGCCTCTTCCCTCCCCAGGCAGACATGTGGGTACCAGGAAAGCAGCACTGAGCTCGTGTGGGGGTCAGAGAGGTCAGCAAGGTTCGACTTGAGACTGTAGGAAAGATTTATCTGCTCCTGGAAGCTGTGCTGAGACCAAGCAGCCCGGGAAGAGGGACAAAACAGGGCAGGGGTTAAAGTGGGAGAGTCCCAAAAGCACTTGAAGAGGTTTGCACACCTCAGGGCTGCTGCAGTCACAGGGAGCCTCCCCCAGGAGCTCAGCGAGTGCAGTAGTGTTTGGTTTGTGTCTCTGAGCTCCCAGCTGGCTCCTCCCCACCCCTGGAGCTTCTCCAGGGATCCGATCCCACCGCGGGGGAGGGAGGGGAGGGATCACTACACGGTGGAAATCGTCTGCTAGAGGAGGGAGAGAACCAATTCCCCAGGCCTAGAGGAAGGTGGGTGGCTCCTGGGAGAAGGGATAAGGCAAGAGGCTTATCGGAGATCCATCAGCACCACGTCTCGCTCCACTATCGACACGTGGCTGCAGGTCTGGAAGAGAGCAGAAGAGGGCACAGGGAGTTATTTAGATGTTCTCACAGCTCAGGTGAGTCTCCTCTACCTCCTCACACAACCTGAGCTTGGATGCAGTTCCTTGGATCACCCTGGTGCCATACAGTGACCAAATCCCCCCTCAAACAGCCCTCGGTGCTGCCTGGCCCTGTTCCTGCAGCCAGGAGCTCTGCACCACACTTCCAGCACCTGGAAAACCTTGGGGAGATCCTGCACTGGGAATGGGAGCCCAGCTCCTGCCAGGCTGAGCCTCTTGGTCACAGCCACCACACTCCCAGCGCCTGGAAAACCTTGGGAAGATCCTGCTCTGGGAATTGGAGCCCAACCCCTGCCAGGCTGAGCCTCTTGGTCACAGCTCAGCACCTCAACGTGGATTTAACTCAACTCCCCCAGCCCACAGCCCCCCGGGGTGGGACTCACCGTGAAGAGAGGAGGGTCTTTGGGGTGTGGGTGGAACCCCTTCTGCCGGCAGGACGAGATCTCCTCCAGGCCATGCTCTGTCAGCTTGAAAAACCCAGTCCTGGAGCAGAGAGGGAGAGCAGCTGAGCAGCTACAGCCACCTCCTGCCCCAAGGAGCACGTCTGGGGCTGCTCCTCTCCAGCAGGAGCAGGGATGGAGAGGCTGAGGGACAGCCCAGCTCCTGGAAATTCCTCTGCCCAGCTCTCCTCTGCTCCCAAGGGGTCACAAAACTGCTCCCAAGGGGTCACAAAACTGCTCCAAAGGAGTGGGAAAACTGCTCTAAAGGGGTCACAAAACTGCTCCCAAGGGGTCACAAAACTGCTCCCAAGGAGTGGGAAAACTGCTCTAAAGGGGTCACAAAACTGCTCCCAAGGGGTCAGAAAGCTGCTCCAAAGGGATCACAGAACTGCTCCCAAGGGAGTGGGAAAACTGCTCCAAAGGAGTGGGAAAACTGCTCCCAAAGGATCACAAAACTGCTCCCAAGGGGTCAGAAAGCTGCTCCCAAGGGGTCACAAAACTGCTCCCAAGGGAGTGGGAAAACTGCTCTAAAGGGGTCACAAAACTGCTCCAAAGGGGTCAGAAAGCTGCTCCCAAGGAGTGGGAAAACTGCGCCCAAGGAGTGGGAAAACTGCTCCAAATGGGTCAGAAAACTGCTCCAAAGGGGTTGGAAAACTGCTCTCAAGGGATCACAAAACTGCTCCAAAGGAGTGGGAAAACTGCTCCCAAAGGATCACAAAACTACTCCCAAAGGATCACAAAGCTGCTCCAAAGGATCACAGAACTGCTCCCAAGGGATCACAGAACTGCTCTAAAGGGGCCACAAAACTGCTCCAAAGGAGTGGGAAAACTGCTCCAAAGGGGTTGGAAAACAGCTCTCAAGAGATCACAAAACTGCTCCCAAGGGATCACAAAACTGTTCCCAACTGTTTCCCATCCCATCAGGTTTTTCCCTCCCTGAAAACATCTCCCAGGAGCTGCCCCTGCCACACCCTCGAGGAGCTGGGAGCCCACATTTCACCCCCAGGGCCAGGGGAAGGGTGTGGAAAATCCCTCCCAGCGCAGGGCCCGACTCACTCCTGGTATTTGGGAGAGCACACGATGGCGATGGACTCCGGCAGCATCATCTGGTAGGAGCAGTGGGTGTGCAGATCCACGCTGGACAGGAACGCAGTCTGCGTGGGGTGAGTCTGCAAGGGCAGCATGGGACAGCTGAGAGCTGGGCAGGGATCCTAGGGGTGGGAAACTGCTCCCAGGGGATGGGAAATGATCCCAAGGGATTGGGAAATGATCCCAAGGGATAGGGAAAACTGCTCCAAAAGGATCACAAAACTGCTCCCAAGGGATTGGGAAAACTGCTCCCAAGGGATGAGGAAACTGCTCTCAAGGGATAGGAAAACTACTCCCAAAGGATTGGAAAACTGCTCCCAAGGGACTGGGAAAATGGCTTCCAAGAGATGGGAAATGATCCCAAGGGATTCGGAAAACTGCTCACAAGGGATTGGAAAAACTGCTCCCAAAGGATCAGAAAACTGCTCCCAAGGGATCACAAAACCGCTCCCAAAGGATGGGGAAACTGCTCCAAGAGGATTGGAAAATTTCTCCCAAGGAGTTGGAAAATTGCTCCAAAGGGATTGGGAAAATTGCTCCCAAGGGATCACAAAACTGCTCCAAAGGGGTTGGAAGACTGCTCCCAAGTGGTCAGAAAACTGCTCCCAGGGGATTGGGAAAACTGCTCTCAAGGGGTTGGGAAAACTGCTCCCAAGGGATCACAAAACTGCTCCCAAGGGATTGGGAAATTGCTCCCAAGGGATTGTGTCTGCCAGGAGAACCTTGGGACAGAGGGGACACAGCAGGGGACACTGCTGCACACCTGGAGTGGAATTCATGGAATCGTGGGATGGTTTGGGTTGGAAGGGACCTTAAAGTCCAGCCAGTTCCAACCCTGACACCTCCCACTGTCCCAGGCTGCTCCCAGCCCCAATGTCCAGCCTGGCCTTGGGCACTGCCAGGGATCCAGAGGCAGCCACAGCTGCTCTGGGAATTCCATCCCAGCCCCTGCTCACCCTCATAGGGAAGAATTTCCTCCCAATATCTCATCTAAACCTTTCCTCGCCCCCTTTTCAAAGGGCTTGATGCTTGAAGGGAGCCAAACATAACCCAGGCCTGGATTTCTCCATCAGAGCAGTGAACGAGACTGGAGCAGAGGGAGAAACAACCAGAGGGAGAAACACAACCAGAGATGGAAACACAACCAGAGGGAGAAAAACAACCAGAGGGAGAAACAACCAGAGATGGAAACACAACTAGAGGGAGAAGCACAACCAGAGACAGAAACACAACCAAGAGGGAGAAGCACAACTAGAGATGGAAACACAACCAGAGATGGAAACACAACCAGAGGCACAAACACAACCAAAAGGAGAAGAACAACCAGAGGGAGAGGCACAACCAGAGATGGAAGCACAACCAGAGATGGAAACACAACCAGAGGGAGAAGAACAACCAGAGATGGAAACACAACCAGAGATGGAAACACAACCAGAGGCACAAACACAACCAGAGATGGAAACACAACCAGAGATGGAAACACAACCAGAGACACAAACACAGCCAGAGACACAAACACAACCAGAGGCACAAACACAACCAGAGGCTGCTGCTCATTCCCTGCCACCTCCTCCACTAAGTTCTCCTTCACCAGCCCTTCCCCTTGGTGCTGGGGGCCAGGGAAGTGCCAGGGAAGGAGACTCACGTGGATCCAGCCCAGAGTGACGAGGCCATGCTGGTCCTGGATGACGAAGAGCTCCTCCTCGCTCTCGGTGGTGCAGGAATCAGGACCTCCCAGCTGCTTGGGGACGATGACATGAGTGATGGTGAACTCGTTCCTCATCTGCAAGGCAGTGGCAGCACAGAACGTGAGAGGATTTCCCAAGCCTTGGGGAACAAGCTCATCCATCTGTAGGTGCAGCTGCAAAAGCCACTGACAAAGGAGTCGCAGGATTTTCTCCCTGTTTCATTCTCCCTGCTGTGCAGAGCACCCACAGGAGCTCAGAGGAGTCCTGCACACCCTCCCAAAATCAAGCTCTCCACTCAGAAGGGGATGATGCCTCATCCCTAAAGCATCCCCAGGGTCTGGAAGCAGCTGGACTGCAGGAAGTCGCTACATCAAACAACTTCATTTCAAAGCAAACTTGTGGGAGTGACTCAGGGCAGATGGGCTGGAGCTGCCAATAACAGCTGGGCACGCAAACCCTGGGGGAGAGCAGGGTGCCATCAGCCTCGCCTGAGGGAGAGCCACCAGCTGGGACACCCAAAGGACAAGTGCCTGGAGCTGCCTGCCACCAGGAATGTCACCAACGGGACAGGGGAAGCTCAGTGGGGACTCAGCTTGGCACCTCACGCAGGGTGGGGAGAGCCCAGCCTGAAAATGAGGAGAGGGAGAGGAACATCATCCCCAACACTCCCACAGAAACCTGAAGCCACACTGAAGAATTCCAGGACAAAAATCAGTGACCTCCAGCCATTTCCAAAGCCAGGGCACTGTCACAAACTCTTGGGGTCTCCATTGGGGTTGTTCTGATGCCTCAGGATTTAACTTTTCTCTGTTCCCAGCCCTGCAGTGCCCAGTGGAACTCTGCAGGTCCCTGGAGCTCGTTCAGTGCTGTTCTCTCATGCTCACACTGACATAACAAAGCCTCTCCAGCTCGCTCTCCAAGGACACCCAGACCCTCCTGGGCCCAACAACTGCAAACCTTCATCTTGGGGACAGGGGGGCAAGCTTGGGCAAATTCCATCCTTGCCTGGCTTCTGCTTGGGCAATTGATGCTGATATCAAAGTGGGAAGAACTCGGGAGCTGTCATTGTCCATGTTGGGATGCACTGAGGCAGGAGCCTCTGGAGCCCAGAGTGTGACCTCTGAAGGCCTTTCCAGTCAATCCCTCCTTTATTCCTTTATTCCTGTCTGCTCTCTTTTTCCAGGGAGCCATTTAAGGCTGCTCAGTTCCCTTACCAGCTTCCCACAGAGGATCCCACAGGTCTCCACACCTCGCACCGTGTTGGCATCAGCCAGCTGCAGGAACTTCTGGCACAGCTCCCTGGGGACAATGACCTGGCGAAGGACATCCACACCTGCATCTGTGGGGACAAGGGGAGAGCAGGGGAGTCAGGAGAGCTGGAATCTGAGGGGATGAAAGTGAGATAAAACTCCCCTTGCAGCAGCACAGGGAGATGTGTCACAGTGACACTGATAAAGGACAGGTCGCACCTCCTCCAGGACAGGAGAGGGGATGTGGAGAGGGGATGGATCCTTCAGCAAGGTGTCAAAAGGAGGGGTTTGTTAGCCAAAAATGAAACCACACACGCTTGGAGAATGTTAATTAAAGCAGGATGTGTCACTGGGCAGGACCCAGCCACTGGACATGTCTGAATCAGTGGTTTGGATGCACATTGAGTCCAGTTTGGTCAGGAGGAGGATTCAATCAGCCCAGCCAGGAACTAAACCCCAGCCTCCAAGAAGGATTTGGATCAAGGCAAGGCAAACAGGCTGCAGAACAGCAGAGAGACTGGGCTGGAAAAGCAGGGAGGGAACATTCCCAAAGGAGCTAACTCTCCCCAGCCCTGGGAGTGCTCACTGAACACCTCAGGAGAGCAGAACCTCCACGAGCCACGAGCAGGTAATTCCAAGAGGCTCCCAGAGAAATCTGCCATGCTTGGCTCAGCCCCAGCAGGGAGAAGAGATGCTCCAAGAGGTACTAACTGTTCTCTGTGCTCCCCAAAGCACTTGGCTTCAAGGATCTGTCCACAACAGGAGGTCTGGACGGGACAGTCCCTGCTGAAGGACTCGCTGGGTGAACTGGAGAGGCTGGAACCTTCAGGGTTAAATCTGTTGGGGGCTTTTCCACGCCAGGGATGAGAGGTCCATCCACAGCCTGGGGGCTTGGCTCTGCCTTCCCAAATTCCTGCACTATCCTCAGGCGTTCCTTCTCCAGCTCCTGGCGCCGGATCATCTCCTCGAAGGCATGGAACTGCTCCTGCTCTGCCTGCTGCTGCCTCATCAGGGCCACACGAGTCTTCTCCTCCTCCAGCTGCTGCTGCAAAGCCAAAGGGTGTGGGAGTTACTCTTCTTCCTCCTGCTGTGAGGATAAACACGCCCAGGGACAGGAGGAGAGAGTGTGGCACCAGCCTGGGGCAGACCCTCAGTCGTTCCTAGGTTATTTCTAAAGGCTCTGCAAAAAGGTCAGCAGCAAACAGCATTTTCTGTGAGGAAATTCCAGCTTGCAGAGCACAGATCTGGACCTAGAGCAGGAAAACCACTGCCTTACCCTCCCTCTTGCACGGAATTACAATCCCAGGTTGATTTCCCTCCATCCTGTCTCTACAGCCCCACTTGTCCAGAGGGGTCAGCTTTGCCCACAGAACCCCAGAGCCTCACCCACGCTGAGTTTCTGCACCATAAAACCTCGATGTTGGGCTGGGACAAAGAGAACAAACCAAGCAAACAGCTCCAGTTAATTCCCAGTGCCTCCTCTTGCTCTCTGGGTCAGCACAGCTACAAAACACCAAACCTACAGCTCCAGCTTCCCATCTTCACTGGAAGAAACCACATTGAGTTCCTATCTTTGGACAATCCAGGTTGGGAGCTCACATTCGTCAGTGCTGCAGAAATCCCACCCAAAGGAAGGTTTTTCCACCCTCCTGGCAGGCTGGAAACACCAGGAGCTTTTGAAAGCTGCTGGAAATACAAGGCTGGCTCCAGGAGAAGAGCCAGGGACACCTCTGACAGAGTCACCCAGAGCTGGAGCCACCCAGAGCAGATATTCCCGAGCACCCAGGGAGCCCTGGGAGCACCCTCCTGCACACCCTGAGGGGCTCCTGGGCAGCACAGGCCTCCAGTCTCCTGGCACTCACCTCCTGCTCCTTGTACTTAGCATAGTCCTTGGCGTACCTCTTTAGCAGCTCCTCCTTGAGCTCTTCGGCTCGGGGAAAGGCTACTTCCTTCAGTTTCTGGGGGAGGAAACACAGAGGCAAGAAAAACAAAACCTGAGCAGCTGAAGAGTCCAAAAACCACCACCAAAATCACCCATCAAGAGCTCAGGCAGTGCTGTGCTTTCCTCCTGGGAGTTGTAGCTTCTTGTGGCCGAGGGATCTCTAAGGATTCCCTGGAAAATCACCACTTTGAACATCCACACATGGAAAAGCTACATGATCTTTAAAAAGCAGGGAGTTTAAGGGGGAAGAAAGGACACCCCAGTGCTCAAAAGGACACCATGGCCAGTCCAGTGCAAGTGCAACGGGGTAAGAACCTCCCAAACCAGAACTCGGAGAATCCTGGAATTGTTTAGGTTGGAAATACCTCAAGGACCATCAAGTTCCACCATTCCTCCAGTGCTGCTGTGGCCACCACTAAACCACAGCCCCAGGGGTTTTCAAACACTTCCAGGGATGGTCGAGGACTGTGCCAGGATTGCACAACACTTTTGGGGAAGAAATTTTCCCAATATTCACCCTGAGCCTCCCCTGGTGCAACACGAGGCCATTTCCCCTTATCCTGTCCCTGTTCCCTGGGAGCAGATCCCAAATCCCCCCTCCAGCTGCCCCCTCCTGTCAGGGAGTTGTGCAGAGCCACAAGGTTCCCCCTGAGCCTCCTTTTCTCCAGGCTGAGCTCCTTCCCAGCTCCCTCAGCTGCTCCTGGGGCTCTAGACCCTTCCCCAGCTCCATTCCCATCTCTGGACACACTCCAGACCCTTCCCAGCTCCATTCCCATCTCTGGACACACTCCAGACCCTTCCCAGCTCCATTCCCACCTCTGGACACACTCCAGCCCCACAATGGAATTCCTGGAGTGAGTGACCCAGAACTGAATCTCAGAGGGGTCAGGACTGCTTGGCCAAGCCAAGGCTCCTCAGCATCTGTATGGAGCATTTGCACTCCTCCCAGAGCTGAGGAAGCCCAAGGTCTGTGCCCTGCCCACATCCCCAGCCCTGGCCCTGTCCCCACTTACTTGTTGGAGACCAGCAAAGCTCCACAGCTTTGCCTGTTCTCCTGGGGACCAAATTTACCCCCAAAGCCCCACAAGAAGGCTTTGCCATCGAGATGAGCCCTTGGGAGAAGCTGCCCCCACTCCTGGGTGAGCAGCAAACACCAAAGAAGTGAGAAGCCAAATGTTTGATGTGTTATAGAAAGATAGGTTTGTAGTTTTAGAATTGCCTCATATGTTACTATGGGACCAAGATGGAGATTTTAGGGTGTTGGTCCCTTGTCCTTCTTCCCTTTTCTCCTTCTTCTTCCCTTTTCTGTGACCTCAGTTCCTATCAAGTAGCAATTGGTAGAGAGAATTTAGTTTAGAAAAGACCTGTTAATAATAGTGATAGTTATTGGACTTATAAACAAAATAATGTAGGTAGAATCTTTCTATTTGATGATAAACCTTATATAAAACCTCTGCACCGTGTATCTTCGGCCATTTTTGGCACCTGGAATCAGTGGTGACTCTGTGCTCCTGAACCTTTGATAACTTAAATAAACAACCTGAAGCAGCCCTGAAGTCTTTTGTTATTTTGACCCTGAGGTGAGAGATTGAGAAGAGAAGCAATGTGGGCACAAACCACCCTTGTGGGCCCTGCCAGGTGTCCACACTCACTTTGACTGTCTCCCTCTTCTCAGGAATGATGGCGCTTTTGTAATCGCGGTGCTGCGGCAGCTTCTCGATGAAGAGCCTGGAAAACACAACAGAAGCTGCAGTTGTGGGTCAGGGAGGAGCAAAGGACACTCGGTGGAGCTTTGGGGGATCCCTGTGCTCCCCATCTGCAGGAAAACCTCCATCCCATAACAGCCCCCAGAGCTCAGGAGGATCTTCCCTCACTGTCCTTGTTTGACACAAATTCAGAGGAGAATATCTCCTGATGGAAAACAGGTTGTAGTTACTTTTTCTCCTACCAAGTTGGGGGAAAAAGAAATATTTTCCTCGGAGGAAAAAAAATTATTTATTTAACAAACAAATAGGAAAAGAATAATAATGCTAAATAATAAAATTTCTCACTGTGGAGAGAAACTTGGAGAAGTTTAGAGTCTTTCTAGGTGTGATCTCTCTCCTCCCCTGAGTTGGGACCCCCCTTGCAGGCTGGTGAAAACCTCTCAGTGAGGTTCTGATGTTTTGAACAAGTCCAGAAGAGAAAAAAAAGAAGAAGAAACTTAAATTTCCAGAAAAAAAACCTTTGTCTCGATTCTCCTGAAGAAAACAGAGCCAAGAGGTGGCTGGAAAAGCAAGGAAGGTACTTCCTCCTCTCTCTCTTTCTCTCTGTTTTGAGCAGTTATCACTTTCTAACAGCAGCAGAACAACAGAGAGGAGCAGCGACTTTGAAACACAGAACTGCTTTGAAAAAGTTCTTTTGGCTTTTTTTTTCCCCTCTTCCCTCTCAGGCTCAGTTTAAAGGCACAGAAAGGCATAAAATTCATTTTCTGGGCATAGGGCAGAGGATTTGGGATACACCATAAAGTCACTCTGAGACACCCACAGAGGTTTTCCTCCCACCTGGCCTGTGGACATGATCCTCAGGGATAAACACATTTGTTTTGAAGAGAGCCTTTAAGGAGCTGGTGTAAAGCACCAAGGGCACAGAGGTGATTCAGGAGGGTGCTGGGGCACCCAGGAGCATCCCAGGAGCATCCCAGGGGCATCCCAGGGGCATCCCAGGGGCATCCCAGGAGCACCCCAGGAGCACCCCAGGAGCACCCCAGGAGCACCCCAGGGGCATCCCAGGGGCATCCCAGGGGCATCCCAGGAGCTTCCCAGGATTCCAGCCCAGCTCAAGGACTTGGCTCTGACTCAGAGTCTTTCTGCATGGAGGGATGAGGAGTTTGTGCATGAGGGGAAATAAATTCCCACCTGGCACAGGGAAAACCTGCAGGTGAGCTAAAGGTGAGCTCCCAACAGCCCCAGGGGAGCCTTTGGGCTCTCCAGCACCTCTGGGAATTACAGGCAGGAGGGAGAATTCCGTGCTGGAATTGGGGAGGGAAATCAAGACTGAGCTCAGCAGTTTGTGGGTATGAATGGGTTAATCCTCAGCTCCTCTGCACCTGGGGAACTGCTCTACCCCTCGGAGAATCCCAGGGTGGGCTGGCTCAGAAGGGACCTCAAATCCCACCCAGTGTCACCTCTGCCATGGCAGAGACACCTCCCATTGTGCCAGGGACCCTTCCCCCTGCCCCAGGGACACCTCCCACTGCCCCAAGGACCCCTCCTGCTGCCCTAGGGACCTCAAATCCCACCCAGTGCCACCTCTGCCATGGCAGGGACACCTCCCATTGTGCCAGGGACACTTCCACTGCCCCAGTGACCTCAAATCCCAACCAGGGACACCTCCCACTGTCCTATTGACCCCTCCCACTGTCCTATTGACCCCTCCCACTGTCCTATTGACCCCTCCCACTGCCCCAGGGACCTCAAATCCCACCCAGGGACCCCTCCCACTACCCCAGGGACACCTCCCACTGCCCCAGGCTGCTCCCAGCCCCAATGTCCAGCCTGGCCTTGGGCACTGCCAGGGATCCAGGGGCAGCCACAGCTGCTCTGGGAATTCCATCCCAGCCCTGAGCCACCCTCCCAGGGAAGAATTTCTTTCTAACATCCAGTCTAAACTCTGCTGTTCCCCCTTGTCCTGTCACTGCCTGCCCAGGGGAAAAAATCCCTCTCCTCTTTTTTTTAAGCCTCCTTTAAGGCCATGATGAGATCCTCCCACAGAGCTCGGCAGGACAGAGTTCTGCAAGCACTAAAACAAGGAGAAAATCCCTCAAACAAAGGGCAGCTCACTCTGGCTCAGCTCTCTGAGGCTCCCCAGGCTTGAGAGACCTTGAGTTAATCTGTGACCAAGTCCCCAGCGGTGACAGGGTGAGCTCAGGGTGAGCTTAGCTAGGCCTTTCTCTCCTGCAAGTGGAGCTTTGCTGGCTCTGGGCATCCACAAAGCTTTGGAGATAACCCCAAAATCCTCCTTCCTGCTTCTGAACATCCACAAAGCTTAAGGGATAACCCCAAATTCCCTGCCTTCCTTCCAGCCTCTGAGCATCCACAAAAGTTTGGGGATAACCCCAAAATCCTCCTTCCTGCTTCTGAACATCCACAAAGCTTAAGGGATAACCCCAAATTCCCTGCCTTCCTTCCAGCCTCTGAGCATCCACAAAGCTTTGGGAATATCCCCAAATTCCCTGCCCTCCTTGCTGCCTCTGAGCATCCACAAAAGGTTTGGGAATAACTCAAAATCCTCATTCCTGCCTCTGAGCATCCACAAAGCTTTGGAGATAACCCCAAAATCCTCCTTCCTGCTTCTGAACATCCACAAAGCTTAAGGGATAACCCCAAATTCCCTGCCCTCCTTCCTGCCTCTGAGTATCCATAAAAGTTTGGGGATAACCGCAAAATCCTCCTTCCTGCCTCTGAGCACCCACAAAGCTTTGGGGATAACCCCAAAATCCTCCTTCCTGCTTCTGAACACCCACAAAGCTTAGGGGATAACCCCAAATTCCCTGCCTTCCTTCCTGCCTCTGAGCATCCACAAAAGTTTGGGGATAACCCCAAATTCCCTGCCCTCCTTCCTGCCTCTGAGCACCCACAAAGTTTTGGGGATAACCCCAAATTCCCTGCCTTCCTTGCTGCCTCTTGGCTGCACTGCTTCAGCACCCACAGGAGGATATTCCAGCTCCTTTGGAGAGCAGCCTCCTGCCTGGGCACAGGAAAATAAGAAGGACTAAACCATGCCACAGAGAGCAGCACAAACCAACCAAGCAAAGCCAAGCAGGAAAAGCTCAGAGGGCACAGAACGAAACTGGGGAGAAACCTCTGCGTGTGCAGCAAACAAACACAGCTGCTCCAAGGCCTCAGGGACTTTCTGCCATGGGGAATGGCAGTGCAGGGAGGATGCAGGAGGAGCAGAGGCTGCAGGAGGAGCAGAGGCTGCAGGAGGAGCAGAGGATGCAGGAGAGCAGAGGATGCAGGAGGAGCAGAGGATGCAGGAGGAGCAGAGGAGGCAGGAGGAGTAGAGGCTGCAGGAGGAGCAGAGGATGCAGGAGGAGCAGAGGCGGCAGGAGGAGCAGAGGAGGCAGGAGGAGCAGAGGATGCAGGAGGAGCAGAGGCTGCAGGAGAGCAGAGGCTGCAGGAGGAGCAGAGGCTGCAGGAGGCTGTGGCTGCCTCCCAAAGCCCCAGCGAGGTCTCTGCTCCCTGCTGGGGGTGTGAAGTAGGTCACTGTGCCGAGGAGACACAACAAGGCCTCGAGCGCTGCCAACAGCTCATGGATTAAAATGGAAGGGATTAATTAAGAAGGATTAAGAGCAGATGCTGGCCTGGGCAGGATGGAAAAACCAGCAGAGACAGCTAGGTTTGGACAAGTCAGGAAGCAGGGGGGGAAAAAAGCAGGCAGGAGGATGAGAGGAGGGCTCAGGCAGCCAGAGGGAAACTCGAGGGGCAGGAGCTGCAGTGCCAGGCTGGGATGGGGCAGGAGAAGGGCAGGAACAGCTTGTGTTTCCTACAGACAGCCCTGCTGAGGCTTGGCAAGATCCAAACCTGCAGCTCCCAAGGCCAGGAGGTTTTTGGTGGTTCCAAGCTCAGCCTGATCCCGAGCCCAGTTCAGCAGCAGCTCTTTGGCACCGAGCAGCCAGGCTGGGGCTATTTTTAAGCACAGCTCTGGTGCCCAGGCCAAGCTGGTGGCTCTCGAGGCCATTGTGACACCCCCACGAGTCCCTGGAGCTGCTCTGAGCAAACCAAGGAGCCACAACACTGCAGCAAAGTTGTGTCTTGGTACTTTTTTCTCTCTCTTTGGCTCTGCCACAACGAAGCCGAGTGTTCCTGATGGTGATTCAAGGGAAACACCCACCTGGATCGAGGCAGAAGGAGCTGCTCAGGATGAGAAGCAAGGAAAGACTTGCAAGGTGATAAAACATGTGTTAGAAGTCCTGGGGAGAGTTATACAATCATGGAATGGTTTGGGTGGGAAGGGACCTTGAATCCCATCCAGTGCCACCTCTGCCATGGCAGGGACACCTCCTACTGTGCCAGGCTGCTCCCAGCCCCAGTGTCCAGCCTGGCCTTGGGCACTGCCAGGGATCCAGGGGCAGCCACAGCTGCTCTGGGAATTCCATCCCAGCCCTGAGCCACCCTCCCAGGGAAGAATTCCTTCCCAATATTCCATCTATCCCTGCTCTCTGTTTAAAACCATCCCCCCTTGGCCTGACACTCTCTGCCTGTATAAAAACATTCTCCCTCTTTTTTCTAGCCCCTCTTCAGGGCATGGATGGAGCTCTAAGGTCTCCCCAGAGCCTTTTCTTCTCCAACCTCAACTCCCCCAGCCTGGCCCCCATTCCTAGAAAAGGGAGAGGGGAGCAAAGCCATGAGAGGCTCCAGTTAATTCCCAGTGCCTCCTCTTGCTCAGCACAGCTACAAAACACCAAACCTACAGCTCCAGCTTCCCATCTTCACTGGAAGAAACCACATTGAGTTCCTATCTTTGGACAATCCAGGCTGGGAGCTCACATTCGTCAGCACTGCAGAAATCCCACCCAAAGGAAGGTTTTTCCACCCTCCTGGCAGGCTGGAAATGCCAGAAGCTTTTGGAAGCTGCTGGAAAGACAAGGCTGGCTCCAGGAGAAGAGCCAGGGACACCTCTGACAGAGTCACCCAGAGCTGGGGCCACCCAGAGCAGATATTCCTGAGCACCCAGGGATGTTGTGCTGGGCTAAAGAGAACAAACCAAGCAAACAGCTCCAGTTAATTCCCAGTGCCTCCTCTTGCTCAGCACAGCTACAAAACACCAAACCTACAGCTCGAGCTTCCCATCTTCACTGGAAGAAACCACATTGAGTTCCTATCTTTGGACAATCCAGGCTGGGAGCTCACATTCGTCAGCACTGCAGAAATCCCACCCAAAGGAAGGTTTTTCCACCCTCCTGGCAGCTCAGCAGCCAGGCTGGAAATGCCAGAAGCTTTTGAAAGCTGCTGGAAATACAACCCAGCACCTCTGGCTGCTACAATGAAACAGCCTCAAGTTCATTTGTTTAGTTAAAAAGTTTCTCCTTCGGCCCCAGCTGCGTAAAGGAGCCTGGAAAGCTTCCCGAAGGTTTTACACTTCCCAGGGCCCTCAGCACCATGCCCATAAAAGCTCAGCAAGTGCAAGGCGAGGAGAAAAGCTAATCAGAGAAAAATGTGTTGGGTTTAAGGGGCAGCAACCCTGCACACGGGGGCAGGGAGGGAAGATGCCCACGGAGATGCCAACCGCATTTCGGGTGAGTGGGGAGAGTGGGCACAGCAGGGGCACAGCACAGGGCACAGCAGGGGCAGATTTAGGGGAAAACCCTGCAGAAACAGGACTCTGTGCTGCTGGGATCAGAGTTTTCATCCCTTTAAACACCAACAGGCACAGAGTTCTGTTTGAGGGGCTGGATTGTGTTCCTGAGGTGTACAAATAAATCCCCTGCTCCTGAAGGAGGAACTTGCTCCCTGCTGTGGAAGGTGTAGTAACCTCAGAGTAGAACAGGCTCAGAGTAAAATAGGCTGAGAGTAAAACAGGCTGAGAGTAAAACGGGCTCAGAGCAAAACAGGCTCAGAGCAAAACAGGCTCAGAGTAAAACAGGCTCAGAGTAAAAGAGGCTCAGAGTAAAAGAGGCTCAGAGTAGAACAGGCTCAGAGTAAAAGAGGCTCAGAGTAGAACAGGCTCAGAGCAGAACAGGCTCAGAGTAAAACAGGCTCAGAGTAAAACAGGCTCAGAGTAAAACAGGCTCAGAGTAAAACAGGCTCAGAGTAAAACAGGCTCAGAGTAAAACAGGCCCTGAGTAAAACAGGCCCTGAGTAAAACAGGCCCTGAGTAAAACAGGCTCAGAGTAAAACAGGCTCTGAGTAAAACAGGCTCTGAGTAAAACAGGCTCAGAGTAAAACAGGCTCTGAGTAAAACGAGCTTCTCCTTTATCAGAGAAACCACAATCCAGCCTTGATCCTTCCAGGAGATACAAAAATCCCTGGCCATGGATCCCCACCCAGCCCTGGGAGGTCACAGCCAAGCTCGAGAAAAACTGAGGCCAACTTAGGTGATGAAACAGCTGCAAATTTAGAGTTACAGGTAGAGAAAATCTCTCTGCTGCTGCCAGGAGCCTCCAGAGGGGCAGAGCAAGCCAAGATCAGCCTGGCTGCCAAGGGAATCTCATTCCCTCACACACCAATATCTCAGAGGGGTGCCAGAGGATGGTGCCAGACTCTTCCCATTGGTGCCCAGTGACAGGACAAGGAGGGATGGCCATAAACTGAACCACAAGGAGTTCCACCTCAACAGGAGGAAGAATTTCTTTCCATGGAGGGTGGCAGAGCCCTGGAACAGCTGCCCAGGGAGGGCCTGGAGCCTCCCACTCCCACAAAGCAGAAAAGTGCCTTAAAGACAGCATTATCCTAAAATATGAAGCAATTTTAATGAACTCCCCAGATTTAGAATTATGAGTAACTGCTGCTAAAAGTCCTGCTCAGTTTTTATATGGAGAACCCACTGAAAGCTTGGGACACAATTGTGTTGAAGTAATTGAATTGGAAACAAAGATTAGAGCAGATTTGGAAGACGTGGGATTGGAAGAAGGGGAGCAGTTGTTTGTACATGGATCATGGAGGGTTGTAGAAGGGAAGAGAAAATCAGGATCTGCTGTAATTTGGGAAAGTTTGGGAAAGGAGATCCCAAACCCACCTGGACCTGTCCCTGTGTCACCCAGGCAGGAGGCTGGACTGGATCCTCCCCAAGCCAAACTGCTCTGGGGTTATGGATTCTGGGAGCTGCCTCACACCTTCACCACACCTCCTCCTCCTCACTCCCACCACCCAAAAATCCCTCAGGGAGCAGAGCTTGGGCCACAACTCTGAGTTCTGGACTTCTCCCAGCTGCTCCAAACTCCCCTCCCCAGTGTGGTAGTGACTCCTCAGTGGATCTCAGAGAGAATACAGCAAAAGGCTCAAAAAAGCAATTTCTTTTTAACTTGTCTTCAGTTGTAACAATAGTCAACATCATTTCTAAAGGGAAGTTCTGCAGCTTCCCAGGAGAAATCTTTGACTAGTAAACATGAAAGAATGTAAATATGAAAAGATGTTTTGGTAAAGTGCTTTCCTTAATCAATGAAAGAGTTTGGTTTTTATTTGTTGGAAAGTGCTTTCCTTAACCAATGACAGAGTTTGTTTTTATTTGTTGGAAAGTGCTTTCCTTAACCAATGACAGAGTTTGTTTGTTGTTCATTTCTTGGACTCACTGTGCTGAAGAGACACACAGACAGACAGACAACCTCCAGCTGAAAGGCTGGAGAGAGAAAAGATTCACTCTCTGTTTCCTTGATAAAAGAATTAAAAGTTGATACTATAGCTAGCAAGGTAGAAGCAAGAAACTAGGGTTTAATTATTAGCAAATAGGAATAGTCGAAGCAGTTGGAGCAAAGACAATTTATCATGTATTTGACTCAGTTATGTTCTTAGAAGCCACAGGGAGGACATTTAGCATTGTAAAAGGGCAGGAACTGAAGAACACACCTGGCCTCCAAGATAGCTGGGGCCAGGAGATGAAGCCTGGATCATGACCAAAGGGTCAAGAAGAGCTGGCAGTGGGACAAAGTAAAGAGGAAGAGGTCTGACTTCATCTTCAAGAGACCACCGACCCAAATTAAAGGGAGAACTGTGCAACCATAATGACCATTCAGCTCATTTTAACACAGAGCAGGGATAGGTGATGCACATGTAGAGGGGTCTCAGGTGACTTAGATGAATATGTAAAACCTTTGTGAATATAAGGAAAGCCAATGCTTTAGAAATTCCCACATGCCTTTTGGAGGGTGACCTCACATGTGCCCAGCGCTGCAAAATAAACACTTTTCAACTTCAAAAAGCTGAGAGGTTTCTTTGTCCATAGCACCTTTAGTGCATCAATATATTAATAACTAACCCTTCTGATTTCACTCTATGAACACAACTTTTGCAGAAAGCCTTTACAAACAGCTCCACACCCCAAATGCAGACACCCTGATCCCTGCAGCCCCCAGGATGCTGGACTCACGTGATGTACTTGTTGTAGAGGATGAAGGCGTGCTCCATGTTGCCCTCCTCTCCATGCACAGCATCTCCACACCCCAATCCCACACACCCCAGTCCCTGCAGCCCCCAGGAGGATGCTGGACTCACGTGATGTACTTGTTGTAGAGGATGAAGGCGTGCTCCATGTTGCCCTCCTCGCGGTACACGGTGGCCATGCGCAGCATCTCCACGCCCGAGCGGAAGTAGCGCCGGGGAGGAATGTCCTCGCTCACCTCCACGCTGCTGCCCGCCTGGATCAGCCTCCGCACGCGCTCCTCGGGCGGGAGGCTGTGCCCGGGCATGGTCACACACATGGAACCTTCTCCTAGGCTGTAAAACAGGAGTGACCAAAAGCATATTGCCATCTTCATGAAACCAGGTGGGGCAGTACTGAGTAAGGAGCAGTCAATAGCTAACTCATGTGAGCACAGTTAACTACTGGGAGACAGCAAATGTTAGTTCAGACAGCAGATGTTGATTACAAAACCTAAGAAGCCGAGTTCGCCCTAATCTTGTCAAGATAGAGGGGACAAAGATCATCTCAGAGACCACTGAATCATCCCTCAAAGGACTACGCATGCCCCAGGGAGAAAGGTGAAAAGTGCATTGTGAGGAAGACTATTTATCTTCATCAGGAAGACCCCCGAGGAAGAAGAGGAGCCTTCCTCAGTGCGACCACCAGGATACACAGGGCATGCATGACCCATGTGCTAATAGTATTAATGATTTCCGAGAAATAATTTGTATAACCACACCTGTCTCAAAGAATGTGATGAATATTCATGATTTAACCCATAATACTGTGTTGTAGAGAGCACCGGGGTGTGTTTTGGAGGAGAGATCCCCACACACCCGGCGCCGAATAAAGCAAATCCCCACTGCTCTGACTCTGTCTGTGAAGTGTCTCCTGGCCTGGTTTGGGGCGATTCAGGACTCCCTGTGGGTTATCTCCTGTTAATGGCCCATCAGTGCCTGCCCGTGACTCACAGATAACTCACACCTGGACTATCTCCTGTTAATGAGCCCATCAGTGCCTGCCCGTGACTCACAGATAACTCTCCCCTGGACTATCTCCTGTTAATGAGCCCATCAGTGCCCTGCTCATGACTCACAGATAACACACCTGGACTATCTCCTGTTAATGGCCCATCAGTGGCTTATCTCAGAATTCATCATCCCATCGTGAGACATTGGACCCAGAGGGAGGAACCAGGCAGTTCATCCTGGATATAAACCGGGATTTTGAACACCATAGGCAGCCTTCTTCCACTGGATATCCAGAGGATGAGTGCTACACATCTACCACTGAATCTTCCGAGGAAGACCAGACCTTTCTACAGGATCACTGCTCCAGCAAAACCACATCCATCACTTCAGGAGGAGCAGCCACCATCTTATTGGATTGCCACTGCTGCCCTGACTATCAGGGTGTCAGGTCATATCTGACTCTGTCAGTTTAAACCAGTCTTTTCTCCTGCTTTGTTTATATATATATATATTAGTAAAGAACTGTTATTCCTGTTTCCTATATCTTTGCCTGAAAGCTCCTTGATTTCAAAATTATAATAATTCGGAGGGAAGGGGGTTACATCTTCTATTCCAAAGGGAGGCTCCTGCCTTCCTTAGCAGATACCTGCCTTTCAAACCAAGCCAGCCGTGCTCTGTGGAGGGAGGGATGGGAAAACTCATGGAAAACACTGAGTTTGAGGAGGGACAGGGACAGCGAGGCCAGCACAACAATGTCCCTGTGTCCCTCAGAGTGCTGTCCCAACGCTCCGTGACCAAGCCCTGGGGAGCCTGGTCAGCTCCTGACCACAGGGACTGGACAATCCCATCCTCAGTTCCCTCAGCTGATGCCTCAGGTTTGAACTTTTCTATGTTCCCAACCCTGCAGTGCTCAGTTGTCCTGGTTTGAGACAAATTCAGAGGAGGAAACCTTGAAGAACACAGTGTTGTCTGGGCTGGGTGGTTTGTTCTCCTCCCCCCCTCTCAGGCTCCGTTTAAAGACATAGAAAGGCATAAAATTCACTTTTCTGGGCATGGGTAGACAATATAGGATAAACCATCAAAGGATAAACTCCAAAACAAAAGTCACTCCAAGACACCACTGGAACTCTGCAGCTCCCTGGAGCTCGTTCAGTGCTGTTCTCTCATGCTCACACTGACATAACAAAGCCTCTCCAGCTCGCTCTCCAAGGACACCCAGACCCTCCTGGGCCCAACAACTGCAAACCTTCATCTTGGGGACAGGGGGGCAAGCTTGGGCAAATTCCATCCTTGCCTGGCTTCTGCTTGGGCAATTGATGCTGATATCAAAGTGGGAAGAACTCGGGAGCTGTCATTGTCCATGTTGGGATGCACTGAGGCAGAACCCTAAGTGTACATCTGAAGGCCTTTCCAATCAATCCCTCCTTTATTCCTGTCTGCTCTCTGTTTCTAGGGAGCCATTTAAGGCCTCACAACAACCCCACTGTGTCCCTGACAATGCTGTCCCAACACTCCCAGAGCTCTGGCAGCACCCATGACCAAGCCCCAGGGGTTGGGTTCAGCTCCTGACCACAGCGACTGCACAATCCCAAAATGCCCCATCCAGTTTTCCTCAGGATTGTGTTTCCTTGCCAGAAATCACCCCACAGTCCAGCAGAAGGGGGTTTAATCCAAGCTGAGAATTAAACCAAGCTGAGGGAGGAAGCTGGGAGAAGCTCAGCTCTTTTTGGGCACAGCACTTTGGATATTCACCTGTCTGAAAAGCAGACACGCCTTCAAGGTCAGTCCCTAAACGCAGATTTCAAGCTCTGACCCCTCCAAATCCCAGCCCAGAGCAGCTCTCCCTTCCCTGCTGTTTCTCCCCAGTGCTGGGGTGACACAGCCAAGGAGTTCCACAGGAGCAGGAGCAGCTCCACGCAGGATTTCAGCCCCGTGGTGCTTCCCTGACAGCGCCAGGATCCTCCCAGATCTGTCCTCACCCAGCAGGCACCGTCCCAAACTCCCAATCCCTCTCTGCCTGTGCTGTGGGAAGCTCTCCTGTCCCAAACTCACCATCCCTCTCTGTGCTGTGCGAGGTCCTCCTGTCCCAAACTCCCAATCCCTCTTCTGTCTGTGGGAAGCTCTCCTGTCCCAAACTCCCAATCCCTGTCTGTGCTGTGGGAGTCTCTCCTGTCCCAAACTCCCAATCCCTGTCTGTGCTGTGGGAAGCTCTCCCATCCCAAATTCCCAATCCCTCTCTGTGCTGTGGGAGTCTCTCCTGTCCCAAACTCCCAATCCCTCTCTTTGTCTGTGGGAGTTTCTCCTGTCCCAAACTCCCAATCCCTCTCTGTGCTGTGGGAAGCTCTCCCATCCCAAACTCCCAATCCCTCTCTGTGCTGTGGGAGTTTCTCCCATCCCAAACTCCCAATCCCTCTCTGTCTGTGGGAGTCTCTCCTGTCCCAAACTCCCAATCCCTGTCTGTGCTGTGGGAGTTTCTCCTGTCCCAAACTCCCAATCCCTCTCTGAGCTGTTGGAAGCTCTCCTGTCACCCCAGGAATGCACCACGACCTGATCCCTGTGGGAAACCACCACAGCCCCACGGCAGGAGCTGCTGGATGCTGAGATTGCAGCCAGCCCAGGAATCCTCCACAACTCTTCCCCTCCCACACCAAAAGCACTTTTTTCCACCCCGGACCAAGGGAAGTGTTAAATTCCCTGTGAGAATGCCACGTGTGCTGTGTGAGGAATCACAGAGGAGCATTCCTGAGGGAGGGGAAGGTCCCCAGCACCCCCCGGCAGGGGAGGGGAGGCCCTCTCGGGGTCCCCCCGGAGCGGGAGCCCCTTTTAGGGGCAGCCAGATCGGCGTTTCCCAGCTCACACCCTGCAGGAGCCTCTGCGAGCTCCTTGTCCTGCAGGATTCGCCTCTGCCAGAGGCTCCCGGGACAAATCCCTTTGGGATGTGACAGCCACAGCTCAGGGGGGGCTTCAGCTTCCCCAGGACAGAGCTCTGAGCCCCTTCCTCAAAAATAGAGCCCTGCCAAGCCTCAGAGTCCTTTTCCCCAGGAGAACAGACACTGCTCACACCCCGAAACTCCCCCGAGCCCTCCTCCAATTCCCACAGCTTCCCTCCAAGCTGCAGCCCCCAGCCCCTCCCCCAAATCAGAGCCCTTCACAAGCTCTCCCCCAGCCCTCGCTGCCCCGGAAGGCAGAGCAGGGAAGATTCCTCCTCCCCGTGCTGGCTGTCGCCCCCCAAACAGCCCCACAAAGGTTTCCACAGCCAGACCCCCTCGATGGGGTTCTCCTTCCTAAAGTACAACCGGAGCACTCCCGAGCGGGTTCTCCTTCTCAAAGAGAAGCTTCCAGACCTCCCCGACCGCCCCTCCATAGGAGACCCTCTGACCGCACCAACCGGAGCCCTCCTGGCGCGGTCTCTCAAGAGAGGTCGGGACGCTCCAGCACCGCGGCCTCGGCCTCTCAAGTGGCCTCCCATGCTCAGAGAGACCCCCCTAGCAGAGGTCGGGACCCCCCATCCCGGCGGGACCTCCCCAACCCCGGCCCGTCCCTGACCTGGGCGCGCGCCGCCGCCGTTTCCCCTCAGCACTTCCGGGTTCTTCCCCAACCGCCGCGGCACCGCCCCGCCTCGCTCTCAGCAGCCAATCAGAAGCCGAATTAACATCCAGGTACGTCACACCCACTGCCCACTTCCGCCTGGCTGCGCAGCAGCTTCCTTGGCCTTAGCGAAACGGCGTGCGTCATGACGTCACGAGGCAGCGTCTTAAAGGGGCAGCGCCCGCTCCGCCCGACACCCCCAAACCAGACCGTTCTCACCCCAAAACGGGGCCAGGCCTTGGTCAGACACCCCCAAACCAGGCCGTTCTTACCCTAAAATGGGGTCAGGCCTTGGTCAGACACCCCCAAACCCAGCCGTTCATCACGCCAAAACGGGGCCAGGCTTTCACACGACACCCCCAAACCTGGCTGTTCTCACCCCAAAATGGGGCCAGGCCTCCACACGACACTCCCAAACCTGGCTGTTCTCACCCCAAAATGGGGCCAGGCCTCCACACGACACTCCCAAACCCAGCCGTTCTCACCCCAAAATGGGGCCAGGCTTTCACACAACACCCCCAAACCTGGCCATTCTCACCCCAAAACGGGGCCAGGCCTTGGTCAGACACCCCCAAACCCGGCTGTTCTCACCCCAAAACAGGGCCAGGCCT
>VZRF01005775.1:0-36722 GCA_013396875.1 Vireo altiloquus
AAAAATAAAAAAAATAAAAAAGTAGTTGGCTTAGTATACAGCCAGTAGTGAGCATGGACACATTGAGTCAAACATCACACCATCAAGGAAACATTCCTGGCCAACTCCGTGAGGAAAATCTCAAGGAATGGAAAGAATTTTAGAGAACAAGATATTCTGTAGGGCCCAAGTAGGCAAAACTTAAGACTTACAGCAAGCATTTTTCATCTCCATGGATACCTTGTTTATTAAACAGGTAGCTAGATGCTTGTAGAACAACGACATTGTTGTTGGTCCTTCTACAAAAAGTCAGAGTTCATGGATGATCAGAAGGCTTTATTTATAGATAGATAAGTAGATAGATATTAATAAAAAGATGATTGAGAGAGAGAGAGATCAGCAGCTTCCTCCAGCAGGTTCAGAGCTGCGATCATTTCCATGTCTCTCCGTGTCTGTCTGTGTGTTTGTCCAGCACCAGAATGGATGCACAACAAGAACAGAGAGGACATCTTCCATTGGTCAGGCAAACACCTTAACTTAAACATTTCTCATTTTTACATTCTTTTCTCCTGGGAACTACAGAGAGCTGCCTTAGAAATGGAGTTAACTATTTAGAATTGAAGACAGGTTAGAAAGAAATTGCTTTTTCCAGCTTGTCTCTGAAGTTTCTCAAAAACCCACTGCCAAGCCATGACCACAGATGCTAACATCTCTTTTGCAAAAGCCTTCTCCTGGCAGCTGCCATCAGGGAGGCAGCCACGCACAGCCACAGGTGTGACAGCCAGCCCTTCCTTTATGGAACCACTCCACCTCTTTGTGCAGCCTGGAAGGCACAGCCAGAAGGGGTTAAAAGGCTGTGCTGGAGGTCGCACAAGGCGAAATCCATGTGTCCGAAATCTTCCTTCCTCCTCCGTGCGCTGCTCAGTCCCCATGCCGGCTGCTCAGAGGGATCTTTGGGGAGATGGAAGCCAGCCACCGTGTCTGGGGACGAAGGCGTCAGTGACAGCAGGAGGACTGGATGTTTTCATCTCCTCTCTAATCACCGGGGCACAGCCACCGGTTCGCACACACGGGAGTACCTGCGCCGCTTCCTTATCAATGTTCCGATCGTGTGTGAGTCTTAAATCTGCTGGAATGACAGCTCAAGGCTGATGTATGAAATGGTACTTAAAAAGGCTGCAGATGGGGGATAGAGTGTCTGTTCTTTAAGTGAAGTGTGTATATATATATTCCTTCTTGCATTTGATACATTTTTGAAAAGCCCTGTGCTAACTGTTGCCAGCTGATCAGCATGACTGCGGCAGAAAATCAGTGTTTTTCTCATAAAAAGAACCCCAAAACAACAGGCCAGTCCACTACCCGTTAGCTTGAATCAGAGAATCATTTTCTTAAAATACATATATGGAGAGTACTGGAGGGGGAAAATATCTGGACATGTGCTTTATATTAGTTGTCTGGCGACGGCGACAGGTGCATTTGTCAGGCCCCAGGGAGCAACTCCGTTAGATTCACTTTATTAATTGAGCAGATTACATGTTTTAGGAGATTTATTCCCTCCTCCTCCCCCTGCCTCCCCCTCCCTTTTCTTTGATTTTCTATGGTTAAAGCAAGGAAGGCGAAAATAAACTTCCTTTTGGCTTTATCAAATTATAATTAAGAATGGAGGGAGTGGAAGGATCTAACAATAATGCAGAGGGTGCATAAGACCGACAAGGTCACCGCAGCAAATATTAATAATATGAGTTATATTACTATCTGAATGTGAGTTTGTAGAGTTCTAATTCCTATTTTAATTTTTTCTTCCAAGTAGTGCAGACAGGATGGTGGGTGCAAGCGGGAGGTTGATTTAATGGCCTCCAGGCCTATAGACTTCTTACTAGGCTGAGGGCCTCTGCAGTATCTGCTGCCTGTCAAGATACCTGGGATGAAGAATCCAGCAAGCAGGAAAAGGAGACTGGGGAAACACCATTTGCCCAGGATTCTGGATATTTTCTGCTTTAAAGTGTTGAATCCCTTCATATCAACTTTGAAAAGAGTTTCAAATCTTCTAGTCTGAGATACTCTGGAATCATGGCTTCTTTTAGGGGTTTTGACTCAGCTGATCAAAGTCCAGTTTTCATTTGAGGTACAGCATAATAAATCCAGAATAGATGCAGTGTGACCAAATGCCTTAGTGCAGCTCAAGACCTGTCCTGGCACTCCTCTGAAAACTCCACCTCAGGAATTGTCATATATGGAAGCATGTAGCTTTTATTTATGCCCATTTTATGCTCATGAACTTTTCCTGCTGTTACTTGTACCTTAAACACCAGGTTATATGTTTGGGAAAAATAAATTGTTTGTTTATTTGGTAGGACATTGCCAAGATAAGGTTCTATTTAGTTTTACCTGGTGATCCTATATAGCAACTAGGATAAATTAAGAGTCTCTTGTACTTTATTGTGTCTGTACTATGCTCCCACATTCACAGAATACTAATACAGCCAATTAGATCTTCCTTGAACCCATTTCATTCATTTTTTTACAGTGAAGCCCAGTGTGTTTACTAAGTAATATTGAATTTGGGCTTTTCCTGGAAAAGCTCATGCTTTTAAATGACCTCGATCTGTGTTTTATTCTAGGTACAATCACAAGGACCAAGCATAACTAACTAGCCAAAAGTCAATATATTTAGGTTTTGCTCCAGAGAAACTGAATAAATAATACAGATAGTTAGATTGCCCAGTGCCACAAGCATCCATTTTTCATGGAAAATTTATGATCTAAGTACACAAGAGATTGTGAATACACAAAAAAGGCCAGTAATCCTGAGTCTCTGGAAGACAACAAAAAAATCTATTTATATCCATAAAATGTGCTCACTAGTGGGGGCAAGATTCATAGGGTGTTGTGTGCACAGTACAGCACAAATATTGACTAGTAAAAAGAGTGTTTACTGCTGAAGAGATGGGAGACTCATTAGTGGCATAACAGAACCATAAGCTGGCCTCCTCCAGAGGCACAGAAGTTCGTAGCAATGAAAATGACGTCTGAAAAAGATGCTGCCATCTGTAAGTTTGCACACTGGAAGGCTTAGGGAGGAGAGAAAAGCATGGCATTATTCTGAAACCCTAATGGAAAAGTTCCTATGAAGGAGAAGCAAGCACTTGGTAAATAAATGCAATATAATCGGGAAATACTTTTGTTTTCTGATAGGGTATGGCATTTGGTGAGGAAGAAAAAATCTTTTATTTCTTGGTTAGTGCTTTTGCTTTTAAATGCCACATTTTTATTTCCCCTGGGAATTATAAAATATAAATTTACATTTTGACAATATATCCCTATGATAAACGAAGTGTCCCAGTGATTATGTTTGGGCCATTTCCCCCCAAACTCTAACCCTTGTGAATTGAGAAGTGTGATATGGTGAGTGACAGCAGTCTAGGGACACAGTATTAAAATTTGAAGCCTGCAAGTCGTGTTCAATAAAAATACATCAAGGGGGATGAAACCTTTACAATTCACCAGCACATTTTACTCTACAATTTTCAAAAGGAAAGTAGCAGGGGTCTCAATCAAAGCATGTTGAAATGTTCCATCAAACACATCTCTTCTAAATGTAGCCTGACAGTGCCTGCTTCCATTCCCGATCTTCTCACTTAAATGGGTAACACATGTGTAAACGATGTTTATTTTATTGTAAATAGAGTGTTGTCTCTGTCCTTTAATATCACTGCTCTGTGTTTGCACCCTTGGTGTCTCCTTTAACTGCTAATGCTGTATTCTCCTATACACATTTATTAGGGCTGGAATGGAGGTCTCTGGACAGCTATTCCATCCCCCTGCATTGTGGCAGGATTGACTTCACAGACTTTTTCCATCCCTAATAATTGGGTATCACATCCTGCCCTGAATATTACTTCCTCGTTTACACAGGCCCTTTCTGGTGTTTTATTCCATTGCCTGAACTGTTCCTCTGAGGCTGGTTAAAGATTTTCTTCATATTCAACATTTAGGTTTTCTGCTGAAGTGTAGTGCAAAATGTCCTCTTCTGTCCTTGTTGAGAAACAGAATAAAAGTTGTTCTAACTTTCCGTACACCCCTTGAGGAATGTGCAGCATGCTCTGTGCCCCCCATCACACAGCTGTGAAACAGGGGCTGGTGGATGGGGGAGAGGTGAGGCTGCCTGCTAGTTCAGGAGACATCTTCACCAGTGATGTCCACATCAAGAAAGTCCCCATGATCCCACGTATTTCTGACTTCAGATAAATTTCTGTACTGCTTTCGGCAGCACAGAAACTCTGTGTTTCTTCAGAGAGATCAGACCAGTGATCCCTCTGGTGGCACCTTCTCCCTGGGGCTACCCCTTCCTTCACAAGAAGCGGTGGATATCTGCATCCCAAGGAGACAGCTTCTTCTGGAGAGTGGGACCTCAGCTGGTGCCTAAGTGGGATGTGTGATTTCTATCTCCCAGGTCGCATTTTAAAATCCTTGGTCATTGTGTACTGATGGTTCACCTCTGTCTTAAACACCTACCCTGAGAGCAAAAGCTTTTTTATAGGTGTGATGGTATTCTCTATTTGCGATGTATTTTATAGGTGTGATGGTTTCCTCTATTCGTGGCGTGTTTTACAGCAGAGGACATGCCTTTTTTGCTGCCCAAAAATTGCCTGTCCCAGCAGCAGGAATGCAGCCAGCCATGCCCAAGGGTCCTGAATGAACATTGCCTGACACTCTTCCCTCTTGTGATGTCCAGCTTTGGATTTCCATGGAATTTCCTCATGATTTCTGTGAACGTAACAAGTAGTAGGGAACATCCATGCAAACACTGGGGAAGGAGGCAGGAAGGAGCAGCAGAGACCCCCCCAGCATCCTATGGAGACTATCACTCTGGAACAGACATCCACACTGCTGTCAAGAGGATTACTGTGGGGCAGACCCTCGTGTGAGGGACCCCACTCCAGAGGAGATGGATATTCCTGATGTTGCCTGGAAGAAAAAGGCAAAACTTTCCAAACTATGTTAAGTGTGGTAAGATAAAAAAGCAATTCGTTAATGAAGGTTTTCAGGTGCACAAAATACGGTCATGCACATGTGTGGTAAAGGATTCCTTCAATTTTTATAAGGTTAATTAATTAATGTATCTTGCAGGAACATCCAATAGGAGATCAGTTGCCCCAGTAACTCACCCTTGGGCCAACCTCTTGGAGTTGGTCTCTTAAGTTCTGGTGGAAAACAAGATGTCCTTGTCAGAAATGCTCTTCTTAAGAACAAGACTAAACAGAATTTCAAGAATGTGTCAGAAAGGGTTAGCTTATTATTCTGAGGTGTGAAAAAGGGCAGAAAAAGTACTAGAAGCCATACAAATATCTATCGAAAAGCTACAAAGCTACGAATATATGAAAAAACCTAGAAAAGTTTTAGGCATCACTGATATGATACTGATACTGACTGTACCCCCTGGGCAACTTGGGGTGGGTAGAGGAATCTGAAGACTCTGGGAAAGCAAAAGGAAACAAGCTGCCTTAAGGTTTGTCTCTTTTGTTTCTCGCTACCCAAATCTACTTTAATTGGCAATAAATTAAGTTCATTTTCCTGTCTGCTTTGACCGTGACAGTAATTGATAAGTGATCTCCCTGTCTTAATCTCAACTCATAAGCTTTCTTCCTCCTGTTTTTTTCTACTTTCTGCCCCTGTGCTTCTGATAGGTGGTGGGGACTGAGCATCTGGGTGGGAATTTGCCTCCTAACCAAGATGAACCCATGACAAGGAAAACAAAAAGGCAGAAAACTTTTTGGATTTTCAACTGTAAGGTCTTCTTGTTTATTTTATTGTTTTGTTTTATTTTTTGGTTTTGGTTGGGTTTTTTTTGGGGGAGGGTTTGTTTTTGTTGGGTTTTTTTTTGTTTGTTTGTTTGTTTGTTTTTCTGTTTTTTTTTTCTGTAGGCTATAAAGAAATAATTTAGGTCACTACAAAGAAGTTAAGCTGGACCATAACCTGCTCAGCTCTGTACACCAGTTTTAACCTGTTAATTCATTCCTCATTGGTTTAGTATCTGGTTCTATGAATATTTCTGTTAATAACTTTACACACATGAATAGACTCATTAATCACAACTAAGGAGACTGGAAGGCTCTCAGATGTTTGCAAGGGAGGGTTGTTTGACTGTAGAAGTCAGTTTCACACAGGTTTTCCTGGTAATGTCCTCTGTGACATCAACCAAAAGGCATAAAAGGTCACGAAGGTGAGGATGTGAAATGGAACCGACACGTCTTAAAAATACAAACCTCAGTCATTTATATTGGTGAATTATGCCAGGTTAAAGAATGTCGTAGGTTAAGATTTCTAAGGTAGCTCCTGATCTGGCACTTAGAGAAAACTGAGATGGTTGAAATGAAAATGGTATCTAAATCTAAACTTAAGTAGAGGTGCTGTCTTGGAAATTTGGTAACTACATATTTGACCATAAAGCAAATCTAGATATTTCACACTGCACTGATATTTGAAAATAAAGCAAAACTTTGTATTTTTGCATCCCTTCACCGAGGTGTAGGTGGCCTTTCCCTTTAGGACTCCTTTAGTTATAGCCACTCAGATGTCATCTAGGGCTAGAACCTCTTTCTCCCTTCAGCTCAGACTGTGCTAAGCAAAATTAATCAGAAGACTGAAGTTGGCCTGACATGCTTGCACTGGACCTGTAGACACACAGAGGAGGTGAAAAACCACAGTAAATGAAGGTGGTGTAGTCCTTGCTGTAAAAATAGAAGAGTGTGTGAGACTGAAAACGCTTTGCCTGCCATGACAAATTACATTCCAGTGCTTACCCCATGATCTAAACCCTCCTGCCATCTAACCCAATATCCTATAGGCAAGGGCCTGAAAGAGTCCAGAACAAAACATGAACTGGTTAATACTTCCCCAATATTGCCATTCTTCATTCAGTGCACAGTCTGAACACCCAGAGTGTTTACATCTTTGTCTATCCTTTAGAAAGGACTTTCATTAATTTGTCTAATCATCTCTTGAAACTGCTTGATGCAGTTAGCATCCACAAGTTTCTGTGGCAATAAGTTGCACAATTAATTCTGTTTTATGTAAAAGTCCTTTCCTTTGTTTGCTTTTAGAACTTCACATCTGATAATTCTTTTTGACTACCTGTAATTTTTGTGTCATGAGAAACAATAAATACCCTTTTGTTATTATTCTTCACAATTTAGAGATCTCTCTCAATCTTTTCAGACTTCTTTTTGTCTGAGCTTCGGGATATTTAAGGTCTTCATGTACAGAAAAATTTTATACACTCAGTCTTGACTGCATGTTTCTTTTGGTTGTTTTATTCTTTCTGAGAAGCAGAAGGACAAGAAAGAAGGTACTCCACGTCTGATATGGATGTTTCATATAGGAGAATGAGGATTTTGTTGTTGTTTTTATTTATTTCTCATCAGTTCCTGATGTACTGCTACAGAAATACCAACATAAGTGCTATTGTAGATGCAGTTATGCCAGCGTAAACTGCTTTGTGATACATGGTAAGGGAACAAGCTATGCTAGGATCAAGGAAAAACATTATAAAAGTCAAAGTGCACTCACTATAAGGGCTGCAAAGTATCAGTAAGAACAATAATAGCAATGATTCCTCTCTGCCTGAAATAAATTGTACCAATACTTCCGTGCTTAGAGTCTGTGCTCATACCAGCCATAAACCAGAGCCACCCAGAAAAATGTTTTAGTGTATGCTTGACTTTGACCTGTGAATATTTCTACAGATACTCCTTTCATTTTGCTGGGAGCACTCATCTGCTTTTCATCTGTACACACGCTTTTTTGGGTCAGGGCCCAAAGCATTTGAACAAATATTTATCAGATATTTCACAGATTTTTTTCAGCTCTACTGGGAGCCAGATTCGTTACACCCCTTCATGTTCTTATGCCAGGGGTGAAAATGAACCTTTTCTCTTATACTTTGAAAAATAACTGATTTATCTGATTGGAACCAGGAGCCTGAATTTTAAGCACATTAGCAACTCAGTTCTGTGTCTGGTCTGTGCACACAATAAAGAGATTTGTATTCGAATAGCGCAAAGCTTTTCATCCTCGTGGCTTACTGCACAGGTGTAATCCCTAACAGAATGGATTACCTTTACAAGCTGGAGTCCCTAAATAAGGCAGTGGGTAGCATTTATGGCTGTCTACATGGACTTCACCATTCCGAGCCAAGAATTGTACTTAGACTTGGTGTGATCCCAGACCCATATTCCCTTGTCCATCTGTAATTTATCTGTTAGCTCCCCAAGATAGACCTTGCTAAAAATCCCATCTCTCCTTCCATCACAGGATTTTTTTGTCGTTGGAGGAGTGCCCTGAACTCATGTGATTCTGCCACAGTCCCCATGGGATAAGAACTAGTGGCCAGGACAGGCTCAGCCTGCGTTGCAAGTAGGCTCTGTTTTGCCTACAAGTCGAGGGTTGAACCTGAGATTTCTCCATTTTCATTTCCTAAGAGTGGACTCAAACCTACACCTACAATTAGGCTGGCATAACATGAGTGCAGAGTGATTTTTGAACACACCTTGCACCTCAATTTCAAATGTAGTGGGGAAGGTAGCATGGAATAGTTACTTTTACCTTCCGTGGGAAGCTCTGGATGCATTTGAATTGTGTTGCTGCACTCTTGGACAATTACAGAAATGTATATGCACTTTTATAGACTGAGGCTGATTTTTGGCACCCTGTGGAGTGAATCTTGCCTACTTATCCAAAGTATAATGATCTTGTGTCTTCCATGATTTATTAATGACTTAGGACTACATATATATGTTATCCCCAACTGCCAAGCATACAGGTTATATTTTAGCACCCATCTGCTAATTTTGTTTCACTTAGTCAATCATTCACCTGCCTTTAAAATGTTTTTTAATATCCCTCCCTAGAAGGTCATAATCTAGGAGATCCTAGGAGATCCTAAATGATCCCTAGAGGATTTTTTTCTCTCTGTAGGAGGAGATATTGATATTGGTATTGAATGTCCTAGCTAGTCATTCCTTGTGATACCCAGAATTCCTCACACTGAAATGTTACTTTTAAAGGCTCTCAAGTTTTTACTGAAGTTTTCTCATTGTTTGTGATATAAACAGGGTTTCACTCTTATTTACTGATTTTTTAAAGTGTTTTGTTGAAGATGGGTTTCATTTGAACACAACATGTTTTGTTGAACTCAATGTTCCCATTATTTTCCAGCCATCATTAGCCTGTCCTTTTGCTCATTAAAACAGGTCTAAATGCTCTCTAGCCAGTTTCCATGGATGTATTCATACAAGTCCTCTTACTCTACTTATCTTCTTTGGCTAGCGGTAATTTGCAGAGCTTTATTTATTTATTTATTTGCTGTTATTATTTCCCATCAGACCTTGAAAGATTTTACGCTTGTGCGGTTGCTGGGCTATTAGAAGGCAGCCACGAGCCCTTGCTCCAGCAGAAACGTTTAACCACGTTGTTGATGAAAGCTGGAAACAAAACTGTTGCTAGGATTCAGCACAGAGAAATGGGGTGGCAAGACTGGGGGGATTTAAAAACAGAGGGCTTAGGATGTTGCCACGGGGCTTTTGAACGCCAGCGTGATTACTTTCTGAACAATGACGTAATGGTGGCACACTGGAATAAAAGTTGTTTTGTTTTGTTTTGTTTTTTAAATTGGTCTAATGTCTCATTTCCTGGTTTTCAAACTGAGAAGTTTCAAAAGATTATCTTGCAAACAGAATTACTCATTTGGAGCTGAGGTTTCATAGCCAAGGAGCTTTTCTTCATCCTCCTTTTTGATAGAAATCACCTGGTCTACCTCCCAGTTATCTTTCCCTTTGCTTAAATTCAAAGTATCATTTACTTTTCCCTCAAAAAACACAGATCTTCTCTTCTTGGTTTCCCATGAGTCTCTGGGGGAATGTACTGTAAAGGGATAAATATTTTTCTGGTTTTAGGGTTTTTTTTGGAGGGGGAGGAGCCATTGGGGTTTTTTTGTTGGTTGTTTTTTTGGTTGGGTTGGGTTTTTGTTTTGTTTTGTTTTCGCTTTGTTTTGGGTTTTGGTTTTTTTTTCTTTTCTTTTTTTTGCTGGTTTGTTGGGGTTTGTGTGTTTTTTTTCTTTTTTTTGTATTTGTTTTTGTTTTAAGCCTCGTAGTGTTGATAAGGCTGGAGTCTGGTGACAGCATGTTTGGGACTTAACATCAGAGTTTGGAATGGTTGATTTCCAGGTTCAGGAAAAAAAACTAGATGGTTAGATGATAGATAGATGGACAGAGAGATAGATAGATAGATAGATAGATAGATAGATAGATAGATAGATTAGATAGATAGCCAAGACTTAAACATCAGCAGAAAAAAATAATTTGACAAACCCAGAACTAGAAGTAATAGCAATACATAGCTGTTGGCTTCATGACTTTCATGACAAAACAAGGTGAGGGAGGCAGCTGCAGCAAGTCGAAAAAGGAAGGTATCTTCTCTTTGAAAACTGATATTTTCAACAGAATTTAATGGTTGTGGCACCTACTGGGCTGACAGCTCCAAAAAAAGAAATCTTAAAGTAACCCTGACAGTCCACCTACATTACTTATGCAGAACTGCCAGAGGGACCAATCACAGCAAGGTTGTCTCCCAGCCCACCTGCTTACAAACCAGTTTCAATCTGTAATATAGACAGGAACTTCACTAGGATGAGATTTAGGCACTGCTACAAATTAGACATGGCCGAGGTTGAGCTCAGTGACAGTGCATGGTTATTGTTGTATTTATCATTCTGAGCTGCTGTGACAGAGGACTTGATTGGGTAGAACTTGTGGCCCCTGCAATGTTCATGGTCCCAGAATCTTTCGAATACGAATTTTCTTCAGGCTTCTGGAACTTTTGCCTCCAATTTTAAAATTAAAGTCTTAGAAAGGAAAGTATAGCGTATATATATATAGTGTATATATATATATGTGTGTTATATACTGGCATATTTCAGTGCCCTGCCGGAACTTTCAAATTTGTACAAAAGGAAACTTTTTCAGCTTTTAAGTATATCTACATTGACTGCCTTCAACCCACAGGAACAAAAGGCAAAATTATGTGCAGCATACTTACCACTCCCTGGTTGTGTCTTTCACAAGGTGCTTGGTATGTAGTGGTAGCTACCAACGAGGAGTTGAAGCCAGAGCTCAGTTTCTAGGGAACCATGTTCCTTCTCACATAAAGCCACAAACTGATTATTTTGTAACAGTCCTCACTTATTCTTTGCAATCCGATCTCATTCTTTGCGAAGGTTTTGTGTTTATTTTCTGGCTTTAGAGTAGATGAAATTTCTTCCAAGAATTTTAGTTTATGTTTGGAAATGAAGATTGACATCAAACTTTCCCATTGTTCATGTTTTTTTTTTCTATTGGAGTCATGACATCTCACTTCTAGAAGTGATTTTGAACAGGGTTCAGTTATTAAATATGAACTTTTAGTTTTTACATATGTAAATTTGAACATTTCCTGGAACAACTGTTATTTTTACCTGGAAATTAATTATAAATACCCAGAAAATGATGCTGAAAATATTCCCTTTTGGACTTACTGATTCTAACGGCAGTAATAAGAACGGTCTTTGATGCATCTGTACCCTGTAATTTTCATTAGTCAGATGAAAAGATGAAAGATCAGACTGTAATATCAGTTACGTCAGTGAAGCTTCATTGTTTTCCTCTTGCGTGACTCTTCTCAGAAAGAAAAACAAGTCCCAGTGTCTGATTTTCTATCTCATCTTTTCCTAAAGATTGCCTAAAATTCCATACCCATCTGGGCTCCCTTTCCTGTGTCATATTTGCTCTCTTCATGGAATGAAATTCAGATTTTATGTAAGTCATCTTCATAGGGGGAAGTCCTGCTACCTGTTAGCACAGTGCCTACTTCTTCATAAAATTAAACATAATACTGTGTCTTTAATGTCGCTCACTGAATTACAAACTGGGGAGCTGGCACTTCTCTCATTTTATTCATCCTAATTACAATTGCCCTGTCACTGAGATGCCAGCCTGACTAAAAGTAAATCAGGTAGTGACTCCCCAGGGTCTTCTTTGTAACAAGAAGGCTGTCTCTAGTGGCTTCAAAATGACAATTTCCTCTCTTTTACGTCAAAGTAGAGTGTTTCCCCTGGACAGTTTCACATTTGATTATTTTCACTAGCCTTTCTGTCTTGAGTTGCTTGATTAGCATCTCAGTCACCTAAGAAATTAGAGTAAAGTTTGTGTCTTGGAAGGAGAAAAAAAAAAAAAAAAAAAAAAAAAAAAAAAAGGAAAAAAAAGGCAGAGGAAAAAAAAAAAAAAAAAAAAAGAAAAGAAAGGAAAAGAAAGGCAGAGGAAAAAAAAAAAAAAAGATAAGTAACTAGTGAAAAATTATCTTTCCAGTAAGGAAAGTGTTGAAGGTACAAAACAGATGAAGCTCTGAAAAAGTTTTGCTGCCTGAAACTGTATCTCGTCTGAAGAAGAATTGGCTCCTTATTTAGGACGTATATAATTACTTTCCTTCAGAAATTTTAAAGGGACAGTAAATTCATACTCCTGTTTGAAAAACAGTTCATCTCATGTTTTGATAAGCAACTTCAACAAATATATCATAAACTCCAACCAAGTGTCTAGCAAGAGGCCTTGATTCCAGTGTAGGCATGTCACCATGGGTTCAGCTGAACCATAGGGAACCTAAGACTTCAAGCTGTTGGTTATTTTATTTAGCTATTTTGTAACACAAACATAATATAACCACACCAGCTGCAAAGTCTCTTCTGTACCGTGGTGTTTTAGGACTGTGTGTGAAAAACAGAACTCAGCCTAGATACCTGGGCCACATGAGCCTGAGCCTCACTGATACTGATCCCAGGATGACTTTTTGGCTTTTCTTTTATACCCCTCTTATATACCCTTTTATATAGTTTGATGTATTCTCAGTGCTTTTAGCCCACACACTGTACAGCCTCTCATTGGGGAATCTTTGATAGATGTGCTAATTAGCAAGGCCTATAATTGTGTCTATTTCAGTGTGTTAGGGTGGTGTGTGCATTTCAGGGCATTCCACCTGGACCAAGTGCTGCACCCAAGGATCCTTAAATAAATACCGAGGTAAAAACCCCTTTTCCCCTTCCAAAAACACAGTGGAGAGAGCCTTGTGGAAACTCCACACAATGACCAGATTTTTTTTTTTTTTCCCTAGCTCTAATAGTTACTGGTTTGGGTCTGAATTGAGAATAATTAAACAATGTTGTTAATATTTCTGTACATTTCTTTTCCCCATCCAAAAGTTTACAGAAATAAGTCTGGAAGAAGTCTGCTTAATATCCTGTGCATGTATCATGCTAAAGAGAAAGATGGAATAATTTGCAGTGTCCAGTTGCACTTGATCAAATCATTACTGTCTTTCCATCTGGTTGTAAAATATTCCCACCTTTCACTAATTCATCTAAATTTCTGCCGTTCCAGTCAAACTGAAATTTATTACTGCCCACTTACCCTGATTTACTTCTGAAAATTATTCTGAAATTATTTGCATGGCTTCTGTCAATGCTATTTGCATATTTTTATTATGAATAGTGCTTATTTGGGGGCAGATTTGATTTATGAGTGTTTGGCATGCTATGCCCAGTTATTTAGTTTTCATTTCTGATTTGCACAAAGGGAATGAGAGAAGTGGTAATTCTTTTTCTCCTGACGCAGAATATGTGCAGGACCAATAACACTTGAATAAGAAATTATTGTATTTTGTTTTATTCTGGTTTTAGGGTTAAATTCTCAAATGTAAACAATTACATGTCTTGTCAAGCCACTATAGCAAATCAAAATTATTCTTTCCTATATTCAGCTCAGCTCAAAGCCAGTATAGAAACTTGAAGGGAAAGATGTAATCACTGAAACAAATGCAAGGAAGGCAGGAAAAGAGCACGAACAGGAAAAAGAAACTTTTCTTTCTGCTGTAGTATCTTCATCCTTACCAAAAAGAAGAGGTATATGTTCTTCAATAGAGACTCTATGAAATACTGTTTGATGTACCTTTTGCTTTCTCTCATGAAACCTTTTTTGTATGTTAAAACCCACCTTCGTTCACGTAAAAATGAGGCAATAACTCTTTCTTCTTATATGTTTGTACAATTTCATATTAACTACTCTTCTGACTATTTTTTCCACATATTTTTTGGGGTAGATTGGTGAAAGATATCTATATTTTATTTCTTCTCCTTGAAGTCAACTTTTAAATTTTGTTTCACTGACCAGAAAAACAGAAATAAAACCCCCAGAAAAATGTAGAACTTTCTTCAATCAGAGCTGAATTTCACAGTCCAATGTTTTTGATTCAGGAACTTGTTTTGAGACCAGACACCTCTGCTAACAGAGCTAGAAATGATGCAATACTGCATGGTTACTACTTCATGACTGCTCCTTCCTTCTCCTGAGAGTTTTGTCTCAGACACATGAAGGATTATGACCTGAGATCTACAGTCACACCATCTTGTGTCTAGTGACAGAAACAGTCCAAACTGGCACTTTTAAAAGAGTAAATCCCGTGAATATGGAGGTAGAATTCATATAATGTAAATGTAGCCACCTCAGAGTCTCTAACACAAAACACAAGATTCTAAGGAACTGGAGTTGAAGAAGCATTTCTAGAAAGTAATTTCATCTTTTGTAGAGAAATATCTTAGTCTGATTGTGGCTCTGACTGTTCTTAAACAAGCACAGAGGAAAGTTGTAATTAATAGTTCAGACTCTACTAAATTAGGTAGAATAGAGAGTATTCTGTGTAGGCTACTGCAATCACTTGATGTAAAAATATAGTTGCTTCAATAAGCTCAATTTAAGTTGCCTTAGCACTGATTCTACAAAACTTTGTGGAATATACTAAGCTCTTCCTTACTGCACAGTCAAATAATGAACAATTGCTGGAAAACTGTTCTTCCTTGTCCTCTGTAAACCAGCACTTTGTTGAAGCAAAATAATATTGTTGTGTTTTATATGTGGGGATGGAGTATACACATCTCATATTACTCAGTGAACTGGCACCTGAAAAATTAGAGCAAAATCCAGGTCCCTTAAATATCAGTATTATACTGAATTCAGTAAAGGCTCCCTTTATAGAAATAACCTTTTCCATGGTGTGTAGAGAACACTGCCATTCTGCAGTCCAGCCTAACATGATCCAGGATGAAGGGCAATCCTATAAAGAGGTATTTGTTTTGGGACTCTTTCAGCTTAAGCTTTTTGTTCCCTCCTGTCTCTGCTCTTATTCCTTTGTTTGAGATAGATTTTGGTCTCAGGGAAGGGCTCTTAGAGAGACTCCCTCTGCTTAGAGATGAGCACTGCTAATGCAATTTACTCATTTTTCCATGAGCTCGAGGTTTACTAAACTTCCCTTCTACTAGGGGTAGTAGATAGGGATACTGGCAATGGTGTTATTTGACACAATTTGTGCTTCTGTGCAGTTCATTTTAGAATGCCACTGTAAAAATTCCTCATTCTCGTTAGCTGGTTGCTATGTCATTAACTCACTGTAGAGCCACCATAATGTCCCATTATACTCTACTTTCAAGCTTTTGGCTGCTAATTAAGCATGGAACATTCTCGATTGTTACAGGTCTGAAATTAAAGGAAGGAAAACTTAGATTATGAATAATACTGTTAAATAATAATAATAATAGGATTAATGGACACCCAACTATGTACATAATTAGCCTAATTCCAATGAGAGGGTGATGGTGAATGTTTTATCAGTGTCACCAAGCCCCCGTAGTATAATTACAGACCTATTTGTTCAATGCCTAGTGTGTGTTATTCATTATATTATGCGAATAATTGAGCCTCTGTTAAAAAAAAAAAAAAATACAGGGCAGACAGTTTAAAACAGTTTCAGAAGGATTCTTTTTTTTTTGTTTGTTGAGAAAGTTTTAGGTTATTTTCATTGTCTTGTTTCTGTTCTCGTTTTTGATCAGTAATTATAATGTCAGCATAACCTCTACTCATTTCATGAACAAAATGAGCTACAATAGTGAAAGTACAGGTCTCCAAATTGAAGAGAACAAAAAGGGCTATTCACTTCCAAAAGTAAAGATTTCTAAAGTAGAGGTGATTATGTTATTTCTGGATTATTCAAGTATCTGTTAAGCAAGATTTCCAACCCTCCACTCACTTCTGGGTTCTGCATAGACTCGCTCAATTAAGGTTTTTTAATGAAGGTCAGCTATAAGTTAAAATAGAATAAAAGCCATTCACGTCACTTGTTTGTATTTAAAGCTATTTTTAACTCTGCTTATCAACTTTTTAAAGGTCAATAAATTACCTATATTCTTATAATATCAATTCATAATATATATTTCATCTTTTCTGTTTTATATCCCTACTCTATTATGACCTTACATAATCAAGCATTGATTATATTTGGATCAGCAATTGACTACATGTCACTAGACACGACTGTTGAAGACTAGATAGCTTTTTTTTTTTTTTTTGCCTTTTTTGACAACCTGCAAAAAGCCATGCTGAACAGTAGCCTTAGGAACAGGAATAACTTTGTTTTGGTTGCAAAGGACCTTTGGAGGTCATCTGGTACAATTTGCATCTTGAAACAGGGCTAATTTGGATCAGTCTGTTAATTTTACATGGAATTGGCACTGAATCTTGGGGATGAAAAGGGGAAAGGATCCTAAAATATCAGCCATTTTAGCAGGAGATAAGTGAGAAAGAGTGTCTCGATCCACAAAATACATTATTATTTCAAAACGTGTTTTTCTCTTTCAGCTCCTTCCATTCTTCACTGGAGTAGCACATGAAAGTAGTCAAGCTGACTTCTGTTGTGGGGCGTTCAAGTAAAAGATATTTTTCTAGTGAATACTTGTTGAAAAGGAATGAATATTCCTAAATGTAAGGCTGCGAAAATTACACCTGAACATTAACAAATTGCAAGTGGTTTTGACATTCTGCAATATTGACAGAGCAATAATTTGAATTTAGATGAGTAACTGCATAAAGAACCTTGTCTCCCTTGGACTGTGTGGTTGCTTTTTTCCTTTTATTTTGACAAGAATGTAGATTTAAGGCTAACAAAATCTTTGATGAGTGAAAGTTGCAGTGAAACAACCCCCAGACTTCACCTCCAAAGGTATTGGTTTGGATGACTCTGCACTTTCTTGCCAAATCCAACACTTTTTACCATGCCCTCTCTTTCCTCTAGAATAAATAAAACATTACCATATTGTTTCAAAATATTCCCAGGAAACTTTTCTGTTTCTCCTCCACAATATCTTGGATGAAGGTCAAATCTAGACAGACAACAGATTACACAAAGTTTAGTGTGGATAACCTTATTTATTCTCTGAAGCCTTATAAGAGTTATCAGTTACTTCTCTGGATTTTGTTCCATGTTTCATTTTTTAATAATTGGAAATTAATTTTGGGGGTGTATGTCAGTGTGGCTAAAGAGTGTCCTTAGAAAGTCTTGTTGTTGGAAGTCTGTAACTTGTAGAACATGCCATGGCTGCAATAGTGCCATGAAAGCTGGAAATGTTGCTTCCAGGCTGTTTTGTTGATTTTTTTTTTTTTTAAGTCCTTCACAATATCTAAAATGTTTTTGCAGACGCATTTCTCTGATTCCTGGTTTATTTCCAGACCTGAGTGATTTTGTATCATTTGGGAAGTCAGAATTTTCAAGGTCTTCATCTTCAGCCTAATCCAACAGCTCACTGAACAAGGATAAAGGAGCTTGATTATGAAAAGACCTAAGCTCTGTGTTTTGCTTGTGTTTAGTAGCAATTACTTATAGTTAGTATTTATATTTTGGCTTGATCATTATTATTAGCACTGCTTCATTTCCAAATACTGAAGAAATGATGCTACAAAATGCAGTTTATTTGAATATTAAAATTCTGTATCCTTAATTTTTTGAAAAGAGTGGTCAAGGGAATAGATAACCGTGACAAAAACATCCATTTAAATTCATGCAATAGATCTAAAACTACCAAAATTTATAGTGCTGTTCAGATCTGTCCTTTATTTATCATGATAATAACAGTAACTTATTTTTATAGAACAATGTTCCATGAAACGGGGTGAAACGAATAGGACAATAATCCTTGTCCTAATTTTTTTAGTAACAGACCAAAGCAAACAGGTTTCCAAAGGATAAAATGTCCTTTTAAAATATGCTCTCTCTCCTTCTCCCTTCTACAACCTTCGCCTTCACAATATTTTTGAAACTTTCTCTCTTCCCAGCATCCGGTGGTACTTGTCTTCTCTGTGCCAGCTTTGCTGCTCTTACAGCTTTCTTAAATTCCAGTGTGGGTTTCCTTTAAATTCATTTAAAGCCACGTGCTTCCTCTGCCTACAGGGTTCCAGACCTAAATACCAACCTCCTCGTCTGGGAGGACCATTTTGCTTTGGTAAGGTTTTCCAGTTTGTTTTCCTTGTCAGAGTGTGCATGTGTGAATTTGCTTTCACGATTTCTGACATGCAGAGGGAGTCAAATCCCACCAACTCACAACATTCCGTGACTCTGTGGTCTGAGGTTAGTGAGTCTAAAATCAAAATTACTTATAAGAACTTCTGTTTGCCTGTCTTGTTTTGGAGACTCTAAAATTCAATATAGACGATAAAGTCTGTTCAATTTACCTCCTACAACAGAACATCACTTGCCAGGCTAGAAAATTCACTTAGCATCCTCAGAAAATAAAGTCCTCATCTCATCTTGAACATATGGGCAACTGGTAACTTGGCTGTGTGGGTAACTGAGTTAAGATCTTTAGAAACTTGATGATTTTTAAGAAATGCTGTTCTCCTTCAGCTTCAAATATAGACAGAAGAGACTGATAGTGCTTCTGAGGTACTTTAGGCATCATTACTCTTCAAATGAGCAAGCTGTTTTGGAAATGTTAGATGTGTTCATAATTCTAATAACTACACAGACGTCCTAGACATTATCTTATTTTTTATTTTGGGACAAAATGTCAGTATAAGTCAGAGAACTGTGTTTGGGTCTTCATTTTAACAGTCATTCAATTCACTGTGAAGTAGCAAAAAAAAATTCAGGTCTCTCATAAACCTTTAAGTGAGGTCAGTCATCTTCTTCAGCCATACATATTTGAATTAGGAGGTATTGTGGGCAAAAGGAGTGAATAAAATGTTCCAGAACTGAATGATGAGGGAGGGTTGGAGTGTTTGTCTATTATAGCTGGAAAACCTGTCTGTTTCCAAGAAAATGAATTACTCAGCTGAAGAAAGACAATATCTGGCCAACAAAGGTTATTCAAAAGCAGAGGAGATGAGTCTGTGGACTCAAAGGCCATTGTCACCAAACACAGAACAGAGGATTGTGAGCCATGTGACTATAAAGCAAAGAGGAAAGTGGAGGGCATGGAAGAACATTGGCAGCACAGACTGAAAAATTAAGCCATACCAGACAAAAACAGTCTCAGTCTTTTTGTTCATGATGAATTCCAGTGTTCTTTGAGATGTGCTAAAGAAAAATGATGAACACTTCAGATACTTAACACTAAAAATTCCTCCACACGTTCATCTTCAGCATGAACAACATAGCTTCAAACCAGACATTTCATACACTTGACTAGCAGATCTGTTCTCTAACAGCAGTAGCAAGCAATTATCACCTTAAAGACATCAGGGAAAAATGTCAAAAATCCCTGTGTCTGATGGGAAAAGAATCAGCACAGACAATTTTATTTTGCTACAGAAGTCATCATATCAAGCCAGTTTTTGTCACCAAACTGAAGTTAGAAGGTTTTTTTTTTCCAATTCTTAGCATTCTAGATGTATACATATGCACACACACACACATAAAGTTAACCTGCTTTTGAGCCATTTTTGAGTTAAGTAAAGAGTACAGTGATAAAGGGTTCCATTTGAGCAAAACAAAATAAAAAATCCCACAGTTTTCCACATATTTTTTACTTTCAGACATTTTCTTTCAAATATTTTGGGGTAAGTGCACAAAATTTCCTAGGCATTGGGACTTCTAGGCCTACACTTGTTACCCTGCTTCAACCAAGCAATCCAATCATCACTAAAACTTGAAAATTTTGTTTTCCAGAATATTAACTTCTTTTGAACTGCCTCTTTTTCCAAAGTCAGTACTAACTGTCCAGACATCTATGTTATACACAAAATTATCGTTCTGACAAAGAGAAATCAACATGACCTCATAAGAGCATTTAATTGTGATGAAAAAATTTGGTTCTTTTCATCCATATGTTTTATTTCTATTGATGCTGTTCTCAACTACCTTTTTCTCTGAAAATAGCAGTGAAACCACTGTGGGTATAGGGTTTCCTTTGGAAAATCAGCTTTTCTGATTGTTCCATCATGGAAAAGTTCGCTTTGCTTTAATGTAATTACTGTTTAGTAGCTGATTTCTTTTGAACAGAATGGGATTGATTATGTGAGTAACATTTTGTTATATTAATCAGATTTTCTAATCAGATCCATTACCTCTGTGTTTGTACACATCCTTTGCCTTCCCTGCTCACTAGAAATTGCACTGCTTATGACAAACTTTTTAATGCCTAAATCACCCTGAATGCTTAAATCATCATTAATGCCCCAAGAATTTTTGCAAACCACCATCTGCACTGGCCAAAGGAGAACATCCTGCTTTTTTTTCACAGGAACAAGTCAAGCAGTTTTGTGACTAAGTCCCTGCCTCTGCTGAGCAGGAGTTCTGTGACAACAGGAAACAAGGGAGCAAGCCAGAAGCAATAATCCCATGAAAAAGTCATGGTCAACAGGCTGTTATTGGGATCATTTTGGGGTTTTTATTTAATGTTTATTATCCACTCACAAATAAGAAGTCGCATTTGCATCATTATAGTTACATTTTGATGCGGCTTAAAACTAATTGAGAACATCCAAAAGCTGCTGGGAATTTGTAAAGAACTTCACGTTGTTAAAGTTTGATCTGGACAGATTTTTTCTTTTCCTTTTTTTTATATTCTTTTTTATTTTATTTTATTTTAGGGGGGAGTGAGGATATGGATGATGGAAAAGAGCAGTCTTTTCATTTATATGATAATGCATGTCTTTCATAGACAGTGACAGGCCTACAATGGAATGTTATTAGGTAACCTCCTGTCTATAAAGATGCTTTGAATACAATCCTTTTCCAGCATTATTAAGTTACTGCCTTTGTTAAGCAACCAGTTTTGGTCAGTCCCACAAAACATGCCTCAAATAAGGTTCAACTGTACAATAGAACATTTCCTGCAAAGTTTAACCATGAAATAGTACATTTTCATATTTAAAATGGGGACTATCATTAATAGCCTTAATGCCTTACCCAGCCAAAGGGGAAAGAAAGGATAAAAAGGGAACTAAGGACATTTGTAATAGTTCTTTTATTCTCCAAGGTAAAATCAAAAGTTAGGATTATTTTTATTTGGCTCTAGCTACCTGAATGTTAAACTTTTAGCTAAAGCTGTCATCCAAAATCTTTGTGTGTCAGTGGAAAGTGACACTTAGAAATGGTGATTCATCCCATCTAGACTGAAATCTTGGGATGGGATGAATCACACCCACAGCTCCCAGTGTTTCACCACTGACTATGGAGTGAGACTGAGCATCCAGCTTCGACTGCTCACAGAAAGCTGGTACAATTATGTGAGCTGCATTTCGCTTGTGGTGTGGTGGAAAACGATAAGGAATTCTGAACTCTCCCAGTTGCTTACTAACATCACTTATTTCCACTTTAAATCTTGGCCTTCTGAGGAAAGAAAAGTTAATTTGTCTGAGACCAAGGATCAGAACACTGAATTTTGGCAACTCCTGTTATAAGCAGAAGTGACTACCTCACAGTGTTTGTTCAGCCTTTCACTTTGTATTGACACCTACACAGGAAAGTTGTTTTGGTCACAGTTTAATTAGTGCTGCTGGAGAGGGATGACTTCTCCTTATAAAACCTGTTGATGCACAAAAATTAATCACTGGAGCACACTGTCTTATTCCTAGGGACTGTGATGGGCAGCTTTTTCTTAATTTACATAAAGAGTCAGGAGAAATTCAAAGTAATGGGGAAGCAGTTAGCCTTGGATGTATTGTGCATATATAACTCCTTGTGTGGCTAAAACCAAGTATCAATGAAGTTAGCTGGAGTGTGCTTCATCATTAAAGTCTTGCTTCAGAAACTGCACAATGACAGCTAAAACTTTTTTCTTTTCCGTTTTTTTCTTTTTTTTTTCCTTTTTTTTTCTTTTTTTTTTTTTTTTTTTTGAATGCTCAGAAGAGATAAGAAAGCCAGAAGAAGAACAGATGTGTTAGAAGTGTGAAATGGATTAACATCAAAGCCCCCTGGGAAAATCTGAAACATGAAATGAAGGATCCTGAATGACAAGAGCTATTCAGAATGCATTAAAAGCTCTGCAGTGCATTTTGGTGCTGTCTGTGTGAGCAGGGCCCTGTGTGCTAGGGAGAGATGCTGATAACGAAAGCTCTGTGAACTTCAGGGAAATTCAGTTCATCGCTGAGAACTCACCTTGTGGTACAATTTGAATGAGATAGAAAAATCACCCAAACTNNNCAAACTAGTGGTTGCCAATATTTATTGTCTCTGGTGACATGAAGTGAGTAGATAATTCAAGCCCTGGACTAACAAGGCTGTGGGTGAAGCAGTAATGATTTAAAAATCAGAACATATTTTAACAATATGTTTGTCGAGTGTTTAAATATATCCATTAATATTTATCAGTTGACATATTAGCAGAATATTTTTATATACTTAAGATCAGAGAAAGTAATTAAGGAAAAAAAAAAAGTAAGACATTTTCCCAATTTTTTTTTGTTTTTACACAGGTTCTTTGGAAGTAGATGATTTATACCTTATGTAAATTTATGTTCATAAATGGTTTCTGGTCTGGCAAGCATGGTTTCCACAGAGTTATTGATGGAAAGAGGTCACTGATATCCAAACTGTGAAGGAGACTGTACAGGTTACAGATGAGTTTTCACTTCATCTAAACTCAATGAAAGTCAAGGGAAGTTGGTCAAATAATATAGAAAATATATCAAGATTTGTTCTGTACGTGGAGAATGAACATAGTGCAGTCTCAGAATATAAATCTCACACCAGACATTTTGGACAAGTACAAGCCCAGCTGATATTCACAGAAAAGGAGGCTCTTTCAGTTGGCTACAATGGGCTTCTGATGAGGACTCAGAAGAGCTTGCAGTGAAAAGCTGCCCGAAGTCAATACCAGCACTTCATACAATACGAATTGTATTCATTCCTGAATTTCTCTCTTGTACAGACATCATCAGGACTTCAGTGAAAATCCCAGACCTTTAAGTTCCATTCCAAGTCGTGTTTTCATCCCGCTGCTGATGCAGAGCAAAGGGTGATTTAAGCCAGACGGCTTACCTTGACAAGGTGCTGCTGTAGCCATCTACAGGTGTAATGCTGGGTTAAAAACAAAGCAAAACAACCAATAATCCCTCCCAAACAGAAGCAGGTTTTCTCACAACCTGAAAAAATTGGCCAGCTCTCAGAGATTAGTATATTCTTGGTGCAAAGGTTCCTGCCTCTATTGATCTCTGCCAGCTTTGGGACAGGCGCATGCGTCAGGGTCTGATACAAGTATTTATTAAGCAGGCACTTCTATAATTTTTTAGCCTTGTCTGGCAGTTTAGTTCATATGTTGTTTGAAATATGTCACAAGCTTTAAAGAATTTCCAGCTTACTTGTGTATACTATCAAGAAAACCCATTTCTGATAGAATGAGCTACAGCTGCTGCATCTCTCATACATGCAGCTGACTTATTCTGTTGAGCTTTTTTTCCCTCCTTTTTTTTCTTTTTTTTTTTTCCCTCCCCCAAAATGACAAGGGATTAGCTGGGAATGACATAACTTTCTTTTATTCCACAGAGGTAAAGCTTTTAGAAAAATATAACCAGGGAACAATTCATTTTGATGTCTTTAAGGTAAAATAACATTCTCCAGACTGAAAGTTTTATAGTTAGAAGAATCTATTCTAACAGAATCTATTAGTTTGTAAATCAATATCCCCTGTTGACTAATTTCCTAATAAAAAGTGCATGTCTTTACTCTGTGTTCTACCAAGAGCAGTTGTATTATTGGACAAAACAACGCGATTCTTCCAGCCCTATTTATGTTCACACAAATAATCCCATTATATGTTCAACATAACAACTGTTGAAGTGAATATTCTCAGAATGTGTATTCCAGCATAGAAGGTTTTAAAAAGACTGTAGTTAAAATTTTAAATAGAATGTGCAAGAGTTCAAAGCACAGGGAGGGGTTGATTTTACTGTATATCTGAAGTAGACATCTTTGCCTTCCTTTATGATCAACAGAGAAATATAGGCTGTAAGAGAGAATCAGTTACCTGTGATTTTAAGGATCTATTTAAGTATCAAATTAATCACAAGTTAGATTTCTTTGTTTCTATCCAGTAACCACATAGGGAGTGGTTAATTTAGTTGTAGACACCAAAATTTTGTTGATAGGATTCTTTTAAAAACGATCTTGTGTCCATCATTTTTAATAGAATTAAGACTTACTATGGTTTCGTGAAAAACAAATAGCTTGGATGGGCTGTGATAAAGAAAAATGTTATTTGGAAATGAAAGGTTTCCCCAAAAGATGATTTTTGAAGCATTGAGATAGAGTTCAGTCTACTATAATACAAATGTAAGGCTGAATTAAACAATGATAAGCAGTCCTAGAAATAATTCTCTATGTAAATGTAACATGTAGTTGAAAAATACTTTCTTCCAAACAGGAAGAGTTGTGCCCATAGCTATACCTAAGTCTCTCATCCTCTTTAAATTTCCTCTGTCTTTGTGAATTCATTCTCTGCAGCTGTACTTCAGTTTTGTGATAGCTAAAATAAATACACTAGAGACTGAAATTTTTTGGAGACTAGAACCTTGCATCACATAGCATCACTTCTGTTGTGCTTAGATTCATGCCAGAGTACAACTTCTTTAGCTTACATATTGTGAGACGCTTTATAGGCTGAGGAATAATAACTCAAATATCCGTGACAGTTGGCAGGCAAAGTCCAAGATTTTCGAATCAATTATTTAATCTTGCGAGATCAGTTTGTATCTCCTGTTGTAAGAGTAATTTTAGATTCAGCCCTTTCTGAAAGCCTGGATGGACAGAGATGTCCACAAGTTGGCTGTTTGAGGATGGAGACATTGCTCTTTTTGAAAATCTAAATCCAGCTTTTTCAATGCAGCAGTGAAACAGAGAAAACACAACAGAACTAATGCAGTTTTTGCACATACTGGGTAAATTATAAAATAATTAGTCATGTTTCAGTTTAAATAACATGAAAAAACTCCTTTAATTAAGATTCTTAATTAATAGTTGAAAGATTAATCAATCAATAATTATAACTATCATTATAGGGTGTAATTGTGCTTAATTGGAGGGGCTGATTAATGATCAGAATAAACCTTTCAAATTCTCACACTTGAAAATGTTGGGAAGTGATGGATTCCAGCTCATAGAGTTAAAAAGAAATCCAAGGATCATTGAAGATGTGTTCAGCTGCCTGGCCTCAGACTGAAAGCACGGGATTGAAGTGCAGTAAAGCTTTCCATTGTTAGATATATGCACTGCTGAGTTACTGCTCTATGTGTGTTTTGGGTTGGTGTGAGCAAAATATTCCTCCAAAGGCCAAAAATTGTACCTATTCCGGGAACGGCAAGCTTTGTTTTCTCCGACCAAAACATAAAATTTGGTACGTATAGATGCAGTTCAGCACACCTCTGCTTAGATCACTCCAAGTCCTAATATTTTGCTTGCAGTTCAAGAAGAATTTGGAGCAGTAATTCTAAGGACAGCAGCTGTCCCATACAGGTGTGTCTCAGGTGTGCTGTGCCGTTCATATTTGTGCAAGGTATTCTGTCTCTCCCATTTATGTTGATGGGACTTCAGGCTTGAAGCTGTCCTCAGCTTGAATGTCTGATGGTCTTTGTCTGGCAGAAGATCGTAGAACTTTTTGGGAAAAAAATAAATTGAATAGGCAAGTTGAAAACGTCATTTTAAAACGCCTGTGATTTTCCTTTTTTGTTTGTTTGTTTTGTGGTTTTTGGTTTTGAGGGTTTTTTTTCATAACTTATTAGCTTAAAGATCAGTGCAGTCTCTTTTCAGTGCAGGGAAAGACCCTCAGCCTGATTCCTGCTGTAGCAGAACGTTCTGATTTTTTTCGCTGAACAATGTTCAATGTCACTGCTTCTCCCAGTCTAGCACCACTGAGTTAATCTGCTTAGTCATTTGGGAATGAAGGAAAAAAAGTGGAAGCATGAAATTTCAGACTATTAAGTGAGGCTTTAACTATATCCTTTATTACTCCTTTAGCTGTAGAAAAAAATAATAAAAGCTCTAGAGAGAATAGTGTGCTTTAACACACTGAAACACTGTGTTAAGGATAGTAATAAATGTTCTTTGGAACAGAATAGCAAAAAACATCCTTAAAGAACTTAACTGAGAAGAGCCAGGATTGCTGTTGTTGCTAATTTACTTCTTTTCAGGGAAAAGCAAGGCAATTGTGTGAAACAGAAGATGGAGAAAAGACAAAGAAAGGCCACAAAGAGAAAAAAAAAACACAGCAAACTACAACATTCAGCTTCTCTTACTGATGCTGACTGTAGTTTCCAATGTGGAGAAAAAGAACCAAAATGCACTTTCCTATTAGCTCCCCAAGAACTCATGCTAGGCTCTTTAAGACGTTAATTTAGCTGCATTTTGGTCACCAGATCACAAAAGGTTTGTGAACTAAATTATGTCGCCTGGCTAATGCAGACTGTTTTTAAAGAGAACACTAAAGCTGTCTCTCTCATGAGAGAGGAAAAGGGGTAGGGCAAAAAAAATAAAGGAGTCAAAGTAAATAATCAGCTTGTGCATTGCACACATTTATGACTGCTGTTGGGCTGTTCTCTGAGCCTTTCTCCCTGACTTGGGAAGAGATTTTCTTTCAAGGAATATATAATGATGTCACTACAAATCTCCAGGTCCCAGGAGTGGGGGGTTGGCAGTTTGGGACATCTCAGAGAATGGGTGAGCTGCAGTAACCTGCTCCTTTTCTGCTGTGGCGTGAGATGAAACACTTCAGCCTTCAGGAGAATCACTCCAGCACCTCTCAAGAGCGCAGCATTTGTCAAATGTGTGTCTGAAAGTTCCCAGCATAATTGCAGAACAAGGGGGTTTCATTACAGTGGCTCTGAAATCGCCATACACAGTTACTCATCCTGGTGTAGTAAAAGTCAACCTTCCTTTGGCAAAGATAATTGGATTAGATCCATGCAGCTTGATCTTGCAAAGCACTAAGAACCTGGGTGATAACTGAACAAAAGATTTAATCGGTAGTTGAAATTTAATCACGGTCCTGTGGATTTAAGTGAAAGCATGCAAATTTACTGTAGCTCAGAGACTGGTATTCTTTATACAAGAAAACAATATAAATCTTGTTCTTCATTACGGTGCACAGCTAAGTGAGAAAACCAAGAACTTCTAGAAATAGAGGACAATAAAACTCTCACTCCTAATCTGACTCATTAGTCAATACCACATATACTATTATTATTTATATTGGAACAATTTTCCACTGAAGACAAGTGGCACAAAATGGCTTGTCTCCATAAAGTTAAGTTATGTTAACTTCCAAGAATAGACAATAACAGCTAAGCTTCTATCTGGCTATCAGATACTATCCCTAGTACTTAAATAGTCTTGAATAGCCCCAGAAATTCTGAGAAAGAATATTTTTTTTCCCTGAACTGACCGTAGCAGAGACACTTTTATTGTATATGAACTCTGATACCTGGAACCATCCCTGAACACAGAAGAGGAACTCAGAAATTAAAGATAAACCTCAGACTAGACTGAAATATCCATTGGTGTGGTTTGCAGAATTTCTGAGAAATGTTGTTGCACTCTTTGCCCCTTTGTGAATGCTGCAAGAAAAGACAGTCAAAGCTGTAGTCAGGGTCAGAGTAAAATCCAGGAGATTTCTAAAGCTGGCAAGGTTTGTAAACTCAGCTATATGAGAAAAAAGCTAGAAAAACAAAAGGAGATGCAGCAGTGAGACTTAGCTCCTTGCAAAGTCCTTTCCAGGAACTTCTGTCTTAATCAGGTAGAATTTACCTGGTAACATTAATTTCTAATGGTTTTACTTAAGTATCATTTGCAGAATTCAAAGCACCTCTGTCTTGTTTCAGGTTAGCTTAGACCACCATACTGGATTAACAGTCTTAAATACAATAAAAATAAGCTCCCAAAAAATACATAAATAAAATAAAAATAGGCCTTTGGACTCCAGAAATTGTGTTCAACTTCTAAATTCAGGATTTAACAAACACCCTCTATTTTTATTCCTCGTATTTTATCTGGTCAATAGTATACCGAACATTATTCCTTTGCACTTTGCATCTAAAATGCAAAGGACATGAGCCTACATCAAGATTCTAGATTTAATGCAAAAAAAAAAAAAAAAAAGAAAACCAAGCATCACCATGAATTAGTCATCCAGATTCCTGGTTTCTGTTAGGTTCTTGTCTACAGGAGGTCTACTGTCACTCAGTAATGTCAGCTCAATCCAGCAGGCACATTGATTAGACAAGCAAAGGAAACCTAATTTTTGAATCCCATTGGGAATTTTGGATTGAAATAGATGTTGGGCAGCTCCAGATTCAGGTTATATTATGGCAGAAATACATGTCCCTAGGGAAATTTAGGCAAAAACCTAAGAATCCGTGAAATACAGAGATCATTCCAGAAGCGGATGGTCAAGAGTCAGAGGAACAAGTATATGGGATGCAGGCTAAGTGGCAGTCAGTACATTGTCTAAATCCTTTTCTGCATCGGCCTTTTAATCTCTTTGGGTTTCAGTTCCCCTTCTGTGAAATGGGAAGAACCACTTGTATCCTTTCATACTTTGTTTATTAAGAAAAAAAGTCACATGGGACTCTGCTATATTTTGCTGCATATTATAAATGAAATGCTGATCCCTACTGGGGCCCCTGGGCACTGCTGCTTTATAAATAAATTCATAGCTACGGTTGTCACGGAGGGGGAATATTGACTGCAGGTGAGGAATAGGTAGCGAAAGCAGATTAACTCTTAAGCATCAAGGATCCTGTTTTCCAGTCCTTTGTAAGGAGGAAAAAGTACAGAGGGAAAGAGAAGAATATATGACACACAAGATGAATTATTTCTAAAGGGAATGGTTTTGAAAATTTCTCCACAATACATCAGCAGCCTGTCTGCAAGCATCAATTTTTTTTTTGCTTCCTTCACACATTTTTTAGCAAATTTCATGCCAGTGAAAGATGCAGGATTGACATTCTTAAATCTCCCTTTTATCCACAGAAAAGATAAAGCATAGTCAGAAAATATGCAGCTTTCCTCAGATTTTCAGACCAACATGCATTCGTTTGACCTGGAGGGACATCTCTACGGGAGGGGAAAGCAGTTTAGTCACCATTCTCATTTTATCCTTGGCCTTGATGCTGAAGTTATTATCCTGAGAATTGAGTGGGATACATTGGTTTAAGTATGATATGGGCACCTGTTCTTTCTGCTGATGCTATCCAACTCATTTCACACGGGCCAATGTACAGTCTTCTGTAAACCTCTTTCAGTCACTTCCAACCAGAACACATTTGCAAGTTCATTACAGCTCAAAACAGTAAATCCTGATTTAGAGGACTGCACAGGCCAGTTCCAGTCTCCCAAAGCCATCCAGCCACCCATAACACTGCTGCCTTGCCCCAGCACGCCTCTGTGAGATATTTTCTAAGGGGCACAGATGAAATTTGGATTTTTGCGAAGGCCACCAGCTCTCACTGCTGTCAGTGTAATATGGTCACTAAATTCCCAAAGACAATATTACTGCAAATCACCTCAAATGTGCTGCAGGCGGTAGAATGATCCCATAATCAAGAAGCTAGGTCTTTGAGGACAAGTTTAATTACTTTAATCTATACAGCCTGGAAAACATAATGGTTAATGGGGTAATCTACTGAAGTATGTGGAATTTTAAGTAGTATAGACTATGCCACTGGATGACACTACTCTCAGCACAGCAGAGATGATAAAACCAAGAGCATAAATGGTGACTGAAGAAAGCCTTAGATGTTCATAAATCAATAATTGATAAAATGTACTCTTGTGTAACTAAGTAGAATTTTATGTTGCAGGTAGAATAAACTGATTACATGATACTATAGTGCTCAGTGGAATTATGGAATGAGCTTCATTCATTCACTCTAATTGCTGCATATTTGTATACAAATGGCTGAAATGGTTCTATCAGTTTTGTAGTCTATAAAGCTGCAAGAAAATTCTGCCCTTTGAGTCCACAGATGAAAGCCATGATATTTTCCCAGCATGGTGCACCATGCTCCTGGAAAAGCTGAATATGAGCAGACTCACAGGGGTTGATGTTCTTGATGCATCTGGCCATTAAAGATTTCAGAGCACTTTTCTCGTGGGTAGAGGTGTTAACCCCTCTGTCCTGGCTGGATTCCAACCTGGGTAAAAAGCCACCTGGACCAGATGCTGAGGGAACCTAAGGAAGAAGTGGTTGAGCTGTACAGAAATGTACAATCTCTCATTAACATCATCTGCCGGAGAGGTTTTTATCTGTCTTTTAAAAAGACATTAGGGATGATCTTGGGAATTACACACCGGTGAGTCTTACTTCGGCAAATGGACTGCAATGATAATTAAAAGTAGGATTATAAAAAAATCCTAGATAAGCATGATATGTAACAGACAAAGAAATGTGTGTTGTGTAAAGGAAAACCAAGCTTCTTTAATTTACTAGAATTCTTTGAAAGTGTCAAATAAATATTGGATAAAGGAGAAGTGGCTGACATAATCTATTAGGACTTTCAAGAAGCTTTTGAGAAATTCTCTTACAAAAAGCTGTTAAGGAAACTAAGCCATCGTGGAATATGAAGGAAAACACGTTTATAATGGTGCAAAGACTGCATAAGAAACAGAAAGCATAGAAGGGAAATAAGTACTTCTTTTTAAGTAGGCCTTGGCGGAAGCATGTGATACATGCTAAATGTTTATAGTTTTGGTGTTCTTTTGGCTTTTGTTTGCTTTTTTTTCTTTTATTATTCGCTGCTAATTGAAAAAAGTAATTTGGTAGGGTTTGGGAGTTTTTTTGGGTGTTTTGTTCATGTTCTGCAGCATGAAATTTAAATTTTTCAATAGTTTTGTATTTCATGTATGGAAAAATGCTTACATTTCAGCACGTTAAGAGTAGACTTTATAAGGCAAGTTAGTTGACTGTTGGTTTCTATGAACAGAACCCCGTGAAAATGCCCTGCAGGTACATGTAACCACAGTGTTCTGTGTCCTTTTCCAGTAAGAGCTGCAGGCTTGTAGCAGTAGAGAGTGTTAGATGGCTCAGTTGGGCCTCTCCCAGTTTCTGGCTTGCTGAAGTGAGAGACAGTCTAGGCTGGGCTCTGGGTGGGGAGGCAGAGCTGTGGGATGCCTGTAAACTGTAGCTTGTCACCAGCTTACATTTATGGGTTGTGTTTTCCTGTCTGCATGCCACCTCTTCAAGCTTTAACAACAAGTAGAAAGACCAAATTTTTAAACGTGTGCCGTAATCTTGTGGGAGATTTCACTGATTTTATAATTCAGACTGCGTTTCTACTTCCAAGGCCCTTTTTCAGTATCTGCAGAGTGTGACTGTTTTGGGAGTCTGCTGCTACCTCTGCTTTCTCCTGCTATGTGCCTACCCAGCATGTTCCCTCTCTGTTCATTTGTAAGGCAGTTCTTGCAAAATGAAAGTCTACAGAGAACAGGAATAGAAGGGTGACATGGTCTCTGTCACTCCAAACAGAAAATGTTCCAGTGATCTTTTTTTTTTTTTCACACCTTGTAGAATTTCAATTTTCCCTTTAAAACATGGATTAAACAACGTTGCCAAAAACATATGTTTCTGTGTCAAACATTTCACTTATTCAGGAATCTAGAGGCAGCTGGAGAGTTCTCACTGCCAAAGTGACTTCAACAATTGTCTCTTTCACTTTTAATTGGAAACATGTTCGTTTCAGGCGTAGGTGTGGATAACCAATATGCGGCAGTGTTAATTTCCCTCACCATTCAGTGTACATATGTCCTTAGTGACCACTCTTAAATAGCTTGAGGAAAATGATCTGAATCCATTGCCAAAGCGTCCTGTGCTCCTGCAGGTCTATGATTTGCCATGGCACAGACTTCACCTGCTGATTAAAGATGGGAGCGGTCAGCACGAGGTAAGACATCACCAGTGTCTCGCTCCTTGTAAGACCTGCAGCGAGCCACACCAGAGGGTTACGGATGAGTTACTGAAGCTGAGGGCCTTCTTATTGCATTAGCTTTAACCATTACAAAAGCACAGTTCCAGTATTTGTTGCCCTGCAGATATTTCCTCTGGGTTTTTATCTGTCTTGCGGATGGTCTTCCTTACACTGCAGGGCTCCAAACAATCCAGCTACTAATCTTTCTGTGCCAGTCACACTCTAGTTATCCATGTTTAAGGAACCTCCTCTCACTCCTCTCTTTCCCTTCTATTTTGGGGGGCAGAGAGGAGACATTTCTAGTAGGACCTTGCTGAAAGACAAAAGCCAGAGTATTAAATCTCATTGATTTCCACAGCTTTCATATTTCTAGCCTGAATTTCTGTGGAGATGGTTGTGGCACTCCTTCCCTGAGCTCCCTTCCTTTATCACCCTTTTAAAAGGCTGAGTTTGGCTTGAACCTCATGTGCTCGTGCTGTAGGAAACAAATTGGTGGGAAGTTCTGTAACAGCAATATTATTAAAAACAGTATGTATAGGGAAAAGGGAGAAGAAACACGCAACCCGAATATAAAAAATGCTGATAGGCAATTTTTTTAATGAGAGGTGCATCCACCCTGCCTTTGGAACTAAGAGGGTAGATAAAACCCGGAGATTAAATGTTATCAGTTCGTCAAGCAGGGGCACTCTAGGGGTGCCACGGGGTTGGTTGAATGCTTCATTCTCAGCATCAAATCACAGGTACCTCATCATCCAGCACATCATTACCAGATCCTGTGGCAGGGCTAGGGTTATATCTCTGAGAAATGTGCCACATATTGACCTACATGGGCAACTCAAAACTTGACCTTTTCTACTCTGTGATAAGCTGCCACATAAGATGGTCATATTACCCCATTCTGCTCTTTAATACTGGCTCACTGTAACACTCTGTGGAAATACCTATCCACATTTTTTTCCTTTTTCTAAGTTTCATCCTATACTTTCTTCCGTCTGCTGCTCCTGCAGCACATTTATTTTCCCTACATGGTTTTAGGTGCTTTTCTAGTTCCTCCCAGAACTTGTATTCATGCATGCACATTTGGGTCTGATGGGATGGACCCTGCCTGTGTTCTGTGCACAAAGAAACCTGGAGAGTTTCCTATTAATCTTGTAAGCTATGCTCAACATGTGATGAGAACTTTACAGACATGTAAACAGATACATACACAAAAAAGCTTGTAATCAAAATTAGTTTAACACAATACTTGAGAGAAAGACCAGGCAGTAGGGAAAGCCTGTGAGAGCAGAGGGCAAGGAGTTGGTTGATCAGACTTTTTTTCAGTTTGTAGTTTTTATATCCTTGATGAACTGGGCTTTTCGAGATGCAGGGCCTGGAATCTGCACAGGTGCTCAGAAGCAACTCTGTCAACAATAGATACAGGTAAAATACACTTTGCCTGGTGTTAAATGGTTAAATTTCTATTTAAAGCTCGGATGAGTTTGGCAATGAATTTTCTGCTGATCTGTTTCTCTTTGCACTCCGGAAATCTCAGCAGATGATAACATCCAAGATCTCTGTGTCTTATCTGCCACCCCACAACACACTCAGCCCCCTGCACCAGGAGGGATCCGGTTCTGGCAGTGCTGGGTGAGGGGATGAGGGATGTTGCCATCTAGTGGGTTTTTGTCAGGCAGAAAAAAAAGACTTCACTAAAGAATTCTGCCTCAGATCAGCGAATGTGGAGGCACAGGTTTGAGGGATATGGAAAATGAAAAACTGTCTTTTGGGCCAGCTTTCTACAAGGAGCACACAGAGCATTTACCTGCTAGCTCTATGTGATCCTATGTCTTTGTGTCAGGATGTTTTGGGAGGCAGGAATACTCTGAAAAACACCCTGAAGGTTTCTTCGCCCTAGTGTAAAGGGGCCAGGCCCCCTGACATGCTTCCTTTCTGTGTGCAGAGACAGGAACTGGACTGGATCGTTGTTGTGGGTCCCTTCCAGCTCAGTTCATTTTGTGATTCTGTTCTGTGGTTCTGTTCTGAGTGAGCACACGCAGCTACAGAAATGGTGAAGAGTGAGATCCATCTTCCCTCCCCTTCAAAACTCCTGCTCCTGCCTCAGCTGCAGGGGCACCTTTCCTATTGTTCCAGCTCATCACTACAGCCTTAGTCATGAGGGGAGTTTTGCGGCGAGTATTAAAATAAAAAAGGGTTATTCATACGCGGGCAGCTGGCGCAATCCCATCCGTCAGCCCCGTGGAAATGAGGAATTAAATAGTAATAAAAATCATCATAACAAAATTAGCCCTTTCTTCCTTTACAACGTTTCATTTGCAGCCGCTGTGCTGGGCACCAGGACCCGCGAGTGCTCAGCGGGGTGACACCCTCCTGCTCCAATCCGCCTGGCATTAACGAGCCGCTTAACCGGGATGTGATGCTGGGATGCGATGCCGGCCAAGCAGCAGCTGCTCGGAGCGCGCCGTTACGGAGAATTAGCCCAAAGTTTATTCTTAGCCCTTCCTCTCAGCTCCCGCAACATGTTCAACAGCTTGTGCATTTTGTAATGCCTCCTTTCATCGCCATGGCAACCGCTAAAACTTAAGGTGTGCGCGGCTCGCACGCTCTCCTTGCTGCAGGCTGCTGGCAAAATGAAACCTCAGCTCCGCGCTCCTTCCCGCTGCTGCCGATTCAAAGGGCCGCGGCGTGCTGGAAAGGCAACTGGGAGCATGTGTTTGCAAAGTACTTTAGACACAAGAGTGTGATTCGGTGTTTAAGAGAGTCTGCGGATCTGATTTTCCTATCCGGTTAGTCATTTGAGCTGGGGTGGAGGAGCTGTCGCTGCTGGATGAGTCGCTCCTGCTCTCCGCCTTGCTCTGAGCCGGCTTTGGCAGAGCCCGTGTGTGTTGTTGCCTCGTAAAATGCAGCCTCAAATTGTTGGCAAGCAGTTCAGGTAATGGGGAGGGCAATAAGAGCTGCACGATCCACAGGTAGATCTATAGGATGCAACTTGGTGCTGAGAAACTGCCAGCTTCTACCAAATGGCAGATTAAGGAGCCATTTCCCCCTTAAAAGAACTTGCTTTTATACCTGAGTTACTCACTACGAGCAGTCAGACTTCCTCTTCAGCCGATGGCTGTGAGAGTCTGCCTCGAAAATACAAAAGAAAAAAGGGGAAAAAAAAAAAAAAAAGAAAAGTGGATTTCTCAGGACTGAACCCTCCAAATGTCACTCAGGTAAAGTTCACTGTACCCCTATATAGCTTTAATTCACCACTGTGGGTATATCCAGCCCCAGTTTGGCTGAAGGAACAGCCAAGGGATCTTACCTGCAAAAGCAGACACTGCTTTACATTAAAATCTTTCCTAGTGAAGCCATTTTTCCTTTCTACAAAACAACTTTGCTGCGAATCAAATCCTGCAGCCTCTAATAACTGTCCCTATGGAGAAATCCTACAGAATAGAAAAGGATTGAAACCTATAGGGGTTTATAGAAATTAAATTGGATTCTATAGAAATTACTCTAAATAGCCCTTAATTTAATAAAGGATGCTACCCCTTCTGTAGAATTTTTGCATCATATGATAAATCTGAAGGGAGAATAATATACCTGCAAATAGAATTGTTCAGATTGCTTTAAAAATCCTATAGAAAACTTATTTCTCTCTCTCTTAATTTTTCTAAGTCTTTTTCCTTTGCACCAGTGGCTTGAAATCGTAAATCTCAAAGCGTTTCACAAAGAAAGAGCACAGCTGTCTGGAGATCACGCAGCCCACCTAGTGCCACTTCCCATGTCTGGGAAAATCAATCCAGGTAGTCCTGCACTCTGAAGTCACCTTTCCAAACAGGATGCTTGCAGCATTTGAAGCTGTTCCTTTCCGTTTTGGGAAAAGAATGACAAAAAAGTCCCAAACACCCCCCCTTTCCTCTCTCTTCCCCCAAATACCTAATCTACCCAGAAACCAGGGAGTGTGAGTCATTTTAAGCTGTTTCTTCAACATGACTTCAGCTCAGTGGTGTGCCCTACAACCTGCAGAGATTTGGAGCCGATTAGGTTACAGTTGCAAAATGAATCCTCTTCTTTTTATGCATTCATCAGATTTTATTTTCTTTAATATACCTAAATTATAAAAATACACGGAAGCACAGAGCATACATAGAACAAGCGTGTTGCTAATTTTTGGAGGTTTTCTTTGGTTCTGCACTAGAACCTGTTAAAAATGTTTGTATTTTGATGTGTGTGCTGCATTCAAACTGACACCTCCAGCTGCTATATATTTGGTGGCTAGTAATCTTTTCCATTATATTTTGAAAAGAACAGATTTCTTCCTGTCTAAAATAAGCAGCCAGGTACAAGGAAGCAATGGATACACTGTGGTTTGCTGTTTTGTTGCATGCTTAAAATACTGGTGTTCTGTGAAATCTGCAGGTAAAAGAGAACCACAGCTGCTTGTACTTCTAGAAATGA
>VZRF01005775.1:36802-67437 GCA_013396875.1 Vireo altiloquus
ATTTGATTTACACTCCCTATGAACATGCTTTTTTTCTATTTTATTTATTTATATTTAATTTTTTTATTTTTTTTTTCTTTTAGTTCTTATTTTCTGTTCCAGTGCATTAAAGCATTCAGGAACAGACAAATCTACCAGGGAAAAGTGGGGTGGTAGTACAATGTGTGTTTGCCCTGCTGTCCTGGAAGGAGGAGGATTCTGCTCTGTGCATCATACCCAGAAGGATTATCTGGTGGTGGGGTGACACAGAACACATACTGGCCTGAAACTTAGTCCTAGGAAGGTTAAAGACCATTCTGTAATGGTAAAGATAGGGTAGCAGTGATCACAAATGCCAGCCTAGGCTGTTCAGGGGGTGTCAAGCCGAGAGACATAGAAGAAAAACTGGACTGGCAGAGTTAAGCTCTAAAAGAACTGTACTTAAGGAAATTTCTTTAAGAATTCTTATTAATACTTGTAATTAAAAACAGGTGGCAAGGTCTTGCCTGCAAGTAAGACTGCCTGAACTCTCAATCTAAACTGATCAGGGAAACACTTACCTTCAGAAAGGGAATCTCAAGCCTTCTGCACCTGGATATACGTGTGTGCACGTACCACAGTGTCAGGGCACTTTTGCCTGCATGTTTTCAGCAAATTTCCTCTGAGTAATCTGAGTTGAGCAGCTGGTCAGCTGCAAAGTCTTAGTACATAATACTCCTACCCACCAGCTTAACTGAGCTAGGGAACGAGATCAGCCTGGCAAGCCTTAAGGTTTTTTTCCTCTGTTTTCTCAGGCTTTCATGGAGAGAGGAAAAAAATGTATCAAATGTTGAGGACAGACAGTTGCTCCCAGTGCATCGAACAGCTGACTGGGGCAGTACCTCTAGATTCATTATATAAAAACAAGTTTGTCACAATCAGGACAGCAGTCAACAGGGATAAGAAAGGAAATAAATCTAACATCCATTAGAAACAAAACTACAGAAACCTGTTTTTCAGCAACTAACTAAAAGTCCCCACACCGTCCTAGAATACTCCTGCCAAACTATACTCCTAAAAATCTAGAGGATATTGTCTACAGGCAATAACAGCACTGGACACAGGTTGTAACACTCTCTGAAATGTTATGGGGTCCTGATACCTGCTTGGCTTTCACACAACTTGGCAGAGAAGAGTATAAGTTGTTCAGGTTACAAAACAAGCAGTATAGCCAACACTGAAATCAATAAGGCTGTGCCTGAAAGCAAGTCCTCTCTGTAGAGATAAATAACCACCGCAGTGACTCCTTGCAGGCTGGCAGGCACAGTGCAGGGGACACTGGGACCAGCCTGTGGCTCACCTGCTCTCCAGCTGAGCAGTCACCTTCTCACTGGTCATAGCCTCCCTGTCCAAATTAGGGGCACAGATTGTTCCCCTGTAAGTCAAAGAAGCTTCACTTTTAGCAGAGACCCTCTTTCAGAAAATGTTATGAGTCGTGATGTGTGCTGGTAAATCAGGTTTAGTTCTAGGACTGCATGCATTGGCTCAAAGGCCCTTATTGCTTCTAATTTTTGTTTCAAAACTAATTTAATGTTTAGTTGGGTGGTCTAGTGGCCTTATTGTTATTCAGTGATCAGCAAAGTGAAAGAGATTCCTTCAAAGGCCAATCTAGAGCAAATCTATAGGGACAGTTTCACCATCAGTTTCAGCTATTCTGCATCTTTTCAGGTATCAGGAAAGCACAAACACAAATTTTACTTTATTTTCTACTTTCCATTAATTCCTCCTCCCCATAGTACTAGCATATTTTCTAATCATTTTTTTTCCCCTGGATTTTTCAGTAAGGTCTGGCTACACAAGGCTGTCTAAGTGCTGGTGCCATGTCATGGAGGACAGCTGATCTCTTTCCTAACAGTCTTAGGTTAGCTTAAAGGTGACCACATTCTTACTCAAGTTAAACACCTGACATAATCACCCTCCTGAAACTGAGGTGTGTGACAGCTGAATGCTCACTCGTGTGACTGTCCTCACCTTCCTGCTGTCCCAAGACATTTTCTTCTCAATCTGTTCCCTTGTTGTGCCGGCCCCAAGCATTTCTACATGGCCACCAAGTAAACCAGATCACAGTACTGAGCCAGGTAAAAAAAACCCAAAAAAAACCAAAAAACAAAGAAAAAAGAAAAGCAAAACAAAAAAAACCCAAAAAACCCCCCAAAAACCAAAAACCAAAAAACACCAAAAAAAAAAAAACCAATAAAAGCCCACAACAACCCAACCCAACCCAACTCAACCCAAACCAAACCAAACAAACCAAAAACAAAAATTCAGCTTTCTAGTGAACGCTTTTGGCTCCACTGACCATGCAAAGGGATTCAGGAGCTGTTTAAACTGGTGAAAAGGTGAAACGTGCCCTCCATTTCGGGATCTGTTGCTGTTGCTCTGAAGTATTTCCTTACCATAGGAGTTCTCAGCCACGCTGCTTCCATATCCCCTGTGTTAGAAGAGACCTGAGAAGAAAACCCCTACAGAAAGTTTAGCACCAGGCAAAATCTCAATGAACATTTTAAACTCATTTACAACTCTTTTATGCCACCCAAATGTTTCCCAAGAATCCCAGAGCTGAGCTTCAGGGTCACAACCATTGCATGACTTTAATTAACTGGTGCATGCACAATACACTGAACATAAACAGAGTGTCTCTAAATGCTAATGGTTGTTATTGAACCCCCATGCTTCCTAGTGCAGTAATAACTGGTACAAAGCCTAACTTGCTAGTATACAAGATCCAATTGTGTATCTTCCTCAAGGGATATTTATCTTCACAGCATGATTGCTAAGATAAATGCTAAAGTTTAAAATTCAAAAGTACTTACTTCAGGGCATTATGACAAGACAACAAAAATATAAACTTGACAGAAGAAAAGCTTATGCATATAAATTATGTAGCCTTTTAATTGAAATATATTTCATAATAGATTTTTTAGCCAGCAGATTATTTTTCAAGGCATTTCTTTTGTTTTTTCCTTAAAAATAATTTGTAAAAGGCACTTTTTTCCCCCCTCCCCACAGCCTTATAGAAATATAGACCAAAAAAAAAAAAAATTGAACAGCAGAGCATTGCAATTTTAGCCATAATAGTCAACATAACAATTAGAACAGTTTGTTACGAGGACAGGGAATAGGGCTGTCTGGAAGAAAAGTGCTACAGCCAGCGCTGTTGACTCACTGTGTTGAGCACTGTTTCCTTTCCATCTGAAGGGGAGCAATGCCACACAGCAGCTGTTGCAGGAATAGCAGCCACAGGAGACATCGTCTCCAGCAACGATAAGCCAGGCTGAGAGGCTTAGCTTTATTTTATTTCCACTTTTCTGTTTACAGAGTTTTTGGTGTGCTATTCCTTTTCTTCTTTACCAACTATGTGAATTTTTAAAGTCCTCAGCGGCTGACATAACCCAAAAGAAAATTTTCATGCATTTTTGGTGGCACTGTAAATCCCCTGCAAGCGAACTAACCAGGTCTAGTGGAAATAGGACTGATTTTGCCTGTGAGGTTAGAAGCTCTGTGAAGACCTGACTTTAGCACATATAGACATGACCCATGTGTTTTCCACCTGCATTGATGACTGCTGTTCTGTCTGTAACTCTGGCTTTGCATCTCACCTTGCAACTAAGGGCTGAAAATGAGCTGTTCTGGTAGCCTCAGTCCTACAAGTGCACTGCCTGCTCTATTTTCACCCAAATAGGAGAAAATAAGAGTGTTTAAGAATTTTTTTCTAAAAATCCACCAGAGCTACTGGGCAAACTCTAAAGATAAAGAGTCAAAGTGCACTTGGGATTAGGTATGGGTCAGCATTTAACTGACAGACATCATCCAGAAAGAGAGGGTTATCAGTTCTGTTTCTAGGAATTGGGAGAAATTAGATCAGCAACAGCCCTTTGAGAAATTTAATTGAGGAGCTTTCTGCTTTTATATCTGGCAGCTCTCCCTCTTTCCAGAGGTGTTATTTAATCTAGCCACCAAGTCACATCTGCAGTTTTAATTAGCATGTGTGTGTCTCTGTTGTTTTTCCCTCCCTGTGTAGCACACTGAGCACCAACGCATTTCAGGTCCTTCAGAGTGAGCACGTTTATTTTAAGTACCACCGGGCCAAATTCTGATTTTCAGTAATTTCCCCATAGTCCTGTGGACCTCAGCAGGACTGCTCAGTTTTTCACTCATCTGGCTGAGAACAGAATCTAGCTCAGGGTATTTGAAAGCCTTGTTATCAGTTAGGCAGGCTATTGAGTTGCTTGGTGCTCTAATTTTTACCTTGTTAGTGGCAAGGTTATCTTTCAGGATAGTTTTTTCATTGCACATTGTAGATCCCAGCACAGTGGTATATGCTTTAAGCTGTTCTCACCAGTGTAGAAGCATAATAATAATAATAACAACTATACTATTAACAATAATAACACCCAAACAGCAGATTCACAATAAATCTTAATATCAATAAATATTGTAAAGATGCTCCTGATCATTTATTATTTCAGAGATGGAAGAATTGGATGTTAGAGAAGATAGTTGCCTGAAGCAACACAGAGGTGAATTAGGAGAGACAGGAAGACAAATTTAATTGCCTGTCCTGTTCTCTGTCCATAGGACAACAGCTCTGACTCCTAGGTGCTGGGTGCAGCCCTGGTAGTGCATTCATGCATTCTCTGAATTTAAATTAAAAAAAAACTACAAAAAACCACAAAGAAAACAAAACAAAAACCCAAATAAACAAAAAAATACACAAACCAACAAAAAAATGAGAGAAAGAAAGAAAGGAAAAAAAAGATACAATGGAAAAAAAGAAAAGGATTACCAAAAGATCGAAAATCTTTAGAAAGAATTTTTAACTGCCTCAATGACAAATAATGCCAAATGCCTCAGGTTCTGCACACAGGTGCACTGCCATGCGATGTGGCGAATGTTGAGGCCGTGGCTCTTTATACTATCAGTTCCAAAGTCAGGAGCCTCCAGTTTTCACATTCTTATTTCAGCTTGTATTGGTTTTGCATGACGAGATTTTGGTAGCAGGGAGTTTGAGGGGTGGTTTCCGTGAGGAGCTGCTGGAAGGTTCCCCCCTTGTCCAGCAGAGCCAAAGTGAGCTGGATCCAGGGGTGGATCCTGCACTAGCCAGGGCCAAGCTAAGGCCATCACTGTCAGTGATGGTGGTAACACCTCAGGGATAACAGAAAGGGGGAAAAAAACCTGCACAATCACAACTGCAGCCGGAGAGAGGAGTGAGGATGTGTGAGAGCAGCAGGCCTGCAGACAGGCAGGGCAGTGCAGCAGGAGGGACAGGAGCTGCTCCAGGCTCTGGAGCTCAGATTCCCCTGCAGCCCCTGGAGCAGCCCATGGTGAGGCAGCTGTGCCCCTGCAGCCCAGGGAGGGCACGGGGGAGCAGAGATCCACCTGCAGCCCCTGCAGGAGCCCAGGCTGGAGCAGGGGCATGCCCCAAGGAGGCTGTGACCCCATGGGAAGCCTCTGCTGGAGCAGGATCCTGGCAGGACCTGTGGGCTCGTGGGGAACCCACACTGGAATGTCTTTTCCTGAAGGACTGACGCAGTGGGAAGGGATCCACACTGGAGCAGTTCATGCAGGATTGTCTCCCATGGGAGGGACCTCATGCTGGAGCAGGGGAAGGGCGTGAGGAGTCCAGCACACGTGGAGGAAGGAGTGCCAGGGACAGTGTGTGATGAGCCAACCACAGCCCCCTTCCCCATCCCCCCATGGCACTGGGGAGCAGGAGGTAAATTTGAGTTGAGACGTGAGGGGAAGGAGGGGCGAGGCGTTTTAGGAATTGGGTTTTATTCCCATTACCATACTCTGATTTTCTTGGAAATAAACGAAACATTTTTCCCAAGCTGAGTCCCTTTTACCCACGTTGGTAACTGGTGAAAGACCTCTCCCTGTTCCTGTCGTGACCCATGAGCCTTTTGTTGTATTTTCTCTCTCCTGCCCAGCTGAGGAGGGGAGTGGCAGAGTGGCTTTGCTGGGAACCTTGTGTCCAGTCAGGGTCATCTTACCACACAGCTGGAAGTAAGCCTAGAAGCAAATTGAGTAATGTATCCTTTGCTGTGGATTCAAACCATTATTTATCACCTGAAAGTTTGGTGCTTACACTTCCATTTGTTTTTCAGATTCGCTCCAACAGAATCAGTATTTGTATCTTTTCTCCATAGTTGTCTCCTGTGGTTTACTGAGTTTTAGCTCAAGCTATATGTCTGTCTGCTTGTCAGTTTTACACTTTTGCCTGACATTATAATGAAGAACAGTAATAAAAAAATATCTTGGAGTACTAGTGATCATCCTTGTAAACAGATAATGCAAATGAATTGCAAAAAATGAAGAAAAGCTATTATCGAAAAGTTTTTATCAGAGAAAAAAATGGAATCTGAAAAAGAGAGTAAAGAAAAAGGGGTTAAAACAGAGTGCTGATGATCTTTCAGAAAGCACAGATTTAATTCCCAGCACTTCTGATTTCATTAAGAACTGCAGCCTTTTCCACTGGCAGCACAATTCTTGAGATTGACAAAAACAGATGGGGAGGATGGTGGAAGTGGTAAACTCCAGAAGTAGCACTCTGTCTTCTAAATCAGGAGGTCACACCTTCAAGTCTTGACTGAAGAACTCAATCTTCCCCAGATCCCACAAACCCTGTTATACAGGTACTTGCTTATATGAGTCCCTGAGTGACAGATTAAAAAGCTCCCTCCTGGTGACTTATTCCCAGGGAAAGACACAGTGCTCTCGGAAAAAAAGGAAAATACAAAAAACCTCATCAGAATAATGGAGGGGAGCTATTGCATTCCTCAAGTGCCATGTAATAACCTGTGCCTGTGAGAGGCTTGCAGCTGGCAGTGCAGGGTCACAGAGAGAATAAAGACTGTTTCACTCTTTTGGCACTAGAAACATAGCTACCTATTTCCTTCAGGAATCTGTATTAACTCTTTCCACGTCCAGCAGCCAGAGCCCTTCTCCAGCCACAACATCGTGATGTTTGGAGGGAAGAAATTACCATGCTATGTCTTTCCTATTTGGAGCATACGAATGGGATGTATTGTCCAAGGCACTTAATACAGACTTTGGTTCTCCCTATGAGCAACATCCCTGGGGCAAGCAAGGGGAGATGTCAGCAATCAACAGAGAAAACAGAATTCCCTAGTTCTCAAGTCCTCTGGTCCCTAAAATAAATGACAGCAATTAATGTACTTCCTTAATCTACTCTGTATGTGTTTTGTTTCTACAGATAGTAATAATTCTCTGTAACAAAAATAATTGTGGAGGTCAGCTGTTTTTTGTGTGGTTCTTTTTTGTTTGTTAGTTTGTTCTGTTTGTTTCAGCTCCTGGGCAATTACAATGTCTCCTGATCCAAAATTACTTCCCCTCTGACTCTCTAAGACTAGGATTCTTCTAATAGGATTCTCATAATTATTTCAGGGGAGGAATGTGGCTGGTTTATTTGGCTTGGATTTGCCTGTTTGGAACTGCAGTATGCAGCTGTTTCTGCCTCAGTTTACAAGATATACAAGATTTTGAATGGATTGGGTTAGGTCTTACATGAAAAAAAAAACAACAAAAAAACAAAGAGTATAAAAAACATCTGTCTGGGCTGTTCAGTCAAAAAAGGAAAGTGAAGCCAACAAAGATAATCAACTGGATACCCCAGCAAGTACATTTGTATCACATACATTGGTTTCCTTACATGAATCACTGTCAGTCGATTTTCCCCAGTTGCGCTTTATGTGCACTCAGGATGAGTGAATTATGCTCAGTGTGACAATGCTGGACAATTGTGTGAATAATCTGCTAGAAAAAACTGCAAGATTAAGATGAAAAGCAGATTGATTCTGTTTTAAAGCAACCTCCTCCGGTATTTGTTGTGTCTGATCCTTGCACGAGGGCTGCCAGAGTGTCTTTGCAGCATCAGAACAGTAAAGGTTGTGCTGGTTTATGAGTTGGCTCTGTTATCTGTAGGTTTTGGCAACTCTCTAATGAGGATGGTACAAACTCACTGAAGGTATTTTTTCCATCATACATCATCATGACATCCATAACTTCATCCAGCGGAGAATCAGTCCTACTTTAAAAGATTTATCAAACCCAGTCCAAATTAGGCAACTCTGGCTGCAAGGGTATTATGTACCAAGACTTGACAAGCTGTGTGAAGATCTGGTCAGGCTCTGCAGAAGACCTTTAGGATTTTTTATTCCTTTTAGGTAAAGAAATTAAACCGGAAAGGTACTGATAGGTGTGGCCTCTTTGTTTCTGTGCACGAGTTCTTGGAAAGTTTTCAGAACCAAAAACACATTATGAAAGTTGTTTTTTTTTCCAAAGCAAAAAATAATGGGTTTGAATTTGTATTGAAAGAAAAGGAGAAAGCCTTTCACCTTGTTTTGTAAATATCTGATTAATAATTTTCTGTCTGCATATTAAAGCTTATATACAGGCAGAATTTACTATGGATAGGAATATACAGAATTTAATTTTTAAGGCATACATGTCTCTTGTTGTGTCGTTATAATAACAGTAGAGGTGAATGACACTGCATTAGGGTTTCCAATATAATTTATGAGGATTGGACCTTGTAGTCTGTAGCTGGTGTTTTGATGAATGAAATTTGTTTTGGGGGCTCAGAAAATGAATCCACTGCGTTGTGCTTGATGCTGTAACATCAGTATGAAAATTCCAAAAGTAAGAATAAATGTCTGTGGAGAAGGGAGGGAAATCCAATTAAATGACTGGGTGACCAATTACATTAAGACTGTGGGGCTCCACATATGCAGAGCTTAGTCTTTGTACATGGTACTTCAGCATATGCTCAAGGGAGATGGTTTGAGTAGAAGTAGGGCCCTTTCAGGATCCTGATGTGGCAGTTTTATAGCCTGGAGGGAGTGCAGCCCCACTGGATTACAGATGGAACAAAGGTGCTGCAAGGAGAGAGGAAAGTCATAACTTCTGCATACCACCAGGCTTTCTGTGCTGGAGGGAGAATTCATCCTTCAAAGGGCAAACAGCATATCTGCAGGCAAGAAGATCTGCAGAAGAAACAGCTTTCAAGCTCACTGGAGGTCCTTGAGAGATGTCTGGGAGCCTCCCTTGGCTTCATCCTCTCTTTAGCATATGGTCTGCCTTTCTGCTCTATCGCTTTATGTTGCTTTCCACCAAGAGAAGACTTTTGTCTACGTCTGAAGCCTTGTACAAGGTCCTGGTTCCTGAGGCTATGAAAACATGAATATGCATAACCTACTAACAGATCAGAGTATAGCCTAGGGCTGGACATGGAGAGGGGGAAGACAATTCTCAGCTTTGGCTTAACATGTAACCTTGAGCTATCTATTTACAGCTAGATCCAAACCAGCATATTTGTACCCAAAATACAATTAATGTGATTTAGGCATTTAGAAACTCTCCTGTTCATGGAGCCAGGCACATGCTGAACTGTCCAGACACAATATTGCTCCAGTCAGCAGGCCTCATAGCAATGTTAATAAAATGCTGAGCCTAAGCCAGTAAACCTTACCAAGGAGCGAGGTGAACTACGTGCAGCACTTAGCAATCATGATGAAAGAGCTCTCACAAGGAATGTGAGCTCTCAGTTCTGCAGTGCAACTGTAATCACCTTCAGAGTCCGGGTGGCAATAGGAAGTCCTTTTTTTCCTATGGACTTTGCAAATCCTCCTAAAGTTCTTCTCGTGTAGTGCTGCTGCTTCCTCAGAGCGATGCTGCAGTCCTGGCTGAGGCATCTGCCGAAACACCAGAAACTATTCAGGGCTCACAAAATGGGTATCCTAAGCACTGAAAGGCTTTGAGATGGATGGCACCATTTGTGCACAGTGACAATTATTGTACATATCCTTTTCAGCACTGCATAACCCAGTGTAGTCTGCAATCCTCTCACATACTGCCACAGATCCCAGGCTACTCCTGCGTGTTCGTCCTTCGTCTGTCATCTCCTGCTTTTTATCTGCCAGGGAGCCAGGTCTGCTGTCCAGGGAACCAGAGTGCTGTCTTTCCCTCCATTCCTTCTCCCCACAGATGGCTGCTTTGTGTTTAAACCTTGCCAGCTATATAGCACAGACTGTTGGTATTCACTCACGGCATAAGCCCAACACTCCCTACTCAAGCAAAACTACCATGGGGATCTTAGGGAGCATTTTCTCTGTCAGAGCTTACTGTATTTTGCTTCAGCAGGTTAATTTTCTCTCCTGAAATCAATCCTTGCTTTATTAATCTTATGAGTTTTAAGGCAGGCGTTATTCTGTCTTTTGGGGTGTTTTTATTGGATTTATTTCTTACTTTCATTACAGCAATGATACCACAATGAGGAATAAGGCCTCATTGTCCTGTGAGCTGTGTGAGCAAACAGTGCCTCTGGAACAAGTTGCATTGCTCTGTTTTTATAATACAAGTAGACTTCTTGGTTTTATATCCTGCTAATGGGAATTTTCCCTCAGGTCAGTTTAGCACATAGTGTAGAGTTATTTCTCCTTTCTAATTTGGGATGAAGTCCACTTCTTAACCTCAGCTAACAAATACTGTGCTATTGCCAGATCGTGGGACATCAGCAGGGTTTTTGAGCTCAGCTTCCCTCTTCCTCTGGCGCAGGAGCTCAAAGGCTTTGCATCTTTTGTGTCAAAGATATATTTTCTTCTAAAGCACTGGAAGGTGCTAACATGTCTTATGCTGAATGTGGGAGAGAAGAAAAAAGGAAAAGAGTTAAGATTTTGTGAATCATTCTAAATTGAATGGATGGGGTTTATTAATCAAGCCACATCACCCTGAAAATCCAGTCCTGGGTGCTGGCTGGTGACAGGCTGATCTTCCTCCTCAGCCAAGAGCAAGGGGTAGGTCTACTTCCTAATGTCAGATCAATGTAAAATGTCTCAATTCCTTTTGAAATTGGCAATGTTTCTATGAAGGGAGCCCAGGCTGCTAGTTCAAACATGAGATTTTTGAATGTTTGTGCCTCAGTGAGGTGAATTCCATGCTAGAATATTGATCAGACCTTGAAGGCGATATGAAAAGTGTGTAAGGATAGAATCAGTGAAAGCCCTGAAGTCTTTTGAAGTGCTTTATATTTTGTATGATTTTGAAAATTTCTGTAATGATAAATAGTGTTTATTTAATTACTATTATTGGGATGTCAGATAAGGAACAACTGCATTGCATATCCCTAAAAAATTCTAGGTAAAACAGTCAAAATCAAGTCTTGATATGTCATTAAGTGCTCCTATTGAGATGCTGGAGGCTCCATGACATTATTTAGTCATGACTCTCATTAAATTAATTTGCAGATACCTTGCTTGAAAAATTGTACAACTATATCCTCAATTTGTGTGAACCAGTGAAACTCTAAGGATACCTGAACTCTGCTAGCTGGTGCTACCTGGGTGTCTGTCATGAAGATATGTAGGCCAGGTTTAAGCTGACCTCTGTAATAAGGGGTTTGGTGGTGTTTGTAGTAAGTGGAATAAGGCAATTGGGCTTATATAATTCCCTTTTATAAGGGAATAAGGCTTGCTTCTCAAATAAGAGTTCCTGTTGGAGCCACGAACAGAGAAACACAAAGAAAGCTCAGAACCGAAATTCAAATTTTGCATACTTTGTTTTCACAGTGCAGTTCAGTACTAAGGTTGTTTCTTTTATGTTTAACCAGTCAGATGTGGAAAATTACATAAAGAACAAAAAAACATGGAGGCAGGAAAAGTGTAGTGTGGTATTAAAAGCAAAAGTCTGGTGTCATGTAAAATGTCTAAGACTTCTGAACACAAACTATAGCAAATAGTCCCAGATGTCATAGAAATCAGGTCCTTGATGGCCTACAGGGTCTTGTTCATCACTGCCACCCACAAACTTATTGAGTCTCTGTACCAGACAAAAGAATTGGCTCAGTTTTGGAAAATTGAGATGATTATTTTTGGTCCTGCTTTCTTTCAGAAATGATATAGCAGAACATTTACTTTTAAATAAAACCTTTGTCTATTTTTTCTATATCTAATCTACATCTGTAGAATTTTCTGCATTTTTTTTTTTACAAAGGATAAGCAAAGAAGTTCAGGAGAAAACCTTCATAATGCAACCTCAGTAGGATTTCAGTGTTAATCAGTTTCATGATGGGTTGCTTGTTTTCCCTTATCCACAGGAAAATAAAGTCAGGTTTTACAGAATGTACTGATCACCAAGTTTCTAAAACTTAATCTCCACTGTTGGCTAATTCATTTGTTGTGAGAGGAGGACAGGAAAAATGACACCACCTTGTTGACACCACTCTGACATAAGATGAATGTAGTAGATGCAATGACTCCAACAAAGGGGTTTTATTGCCTTACCTTATATCACTGAGGGAGAAGGTGCAGGAAGCAAACAGAGTCCTCCCAATTTTCCTTCTGGCATTTCACCAGAAATGCATTTCATAATAGTGCTGCTTTAACACCAGGGATTTGGTATGTTTAGTGCTCTGTATGACAACTTGTTCTGTGGCTGTAATTCTCCCAATTTACCCAGATTAGCCCCTCCATTTAGACTGAAATCTCTTTAATTGTGCTCTCCTCTTCTGTGTTGTTCTGTGGGGTTTTTTGTAATCTCTTGACACTTCAGTATCCTGGTCTTTTTTAAAGCTCCTTGTTGCGCAATTATTAAAAATGTAGTATTTACCTGCAGTAGTAAAACTAATCATGTATTAATGACAGTAACAAGGAAACTTTATGAAAGACAGTTGTCAGTCAAAACTGTGTGTGTCCTTGCGTGTGTGAGTGGCAGAAGAGATTGTTTCGGGTTTCTGATGGGAGTAGATTTGGTCTTTTGTCAAATTAAGGGAGAAATTTCCAGTCTTCATTATTATTTCCAGGGATTGACTCCTATACCTCATGTCTTACCTTACAGGATAACAAGCCCTCCTGTGTCCAGAGACACAAGAGAGATTTTATGGATGTGGATCTAGAAGAAACACCGTTTTCTCTTTGTATAAGTGTGCCACTAAGAATATCTTGACTCAGTGTCCCTCTCTGATGCAATTGAATGTTCTGTGTGAAGTGCACCTGTGCAAGGCCCAAAGCCCAGAGTGTTTGACCACTGGCACAAAGCCACTTGAGCTGTGCTCATTCTGTGTCCTTTCTTTCTGGTCCCCACCCTCCTTCCCACCGACACTTCCAACCCTAGGGATGGAGGCTGCTGTGGAGACTTGGCTGGAGCAGGTGGAAGGAGGAAATGTGATGTATTCCCTGGCCCTGTTCACTCATTTTGTGGTTTCTCCTGTGTTTTCACACGAAGAAGTGCAGCTGAAGGTGCTACCCCCTCTGCAGGCAAATCTGATTGCCTGAGAATAGCCCTGGAAGGTGTGAAAGGTCTGAACTTCAACAGGAAACAAAGAGACCAAGCTTCTTTGTGTCCTTTCAGTTGTTGAGTTTAATGGAGTTATGATGCAGGAACATAGCTACTACAGCATTAAATATAATTTCAAAGCCTTTTCATCTTGTCTTGCTTGCTTTTGTGTGTAAGAAGTACTGGCTAGGCCTTTCCTTCATGGTTTTCTCTCTTTGTTTCATGCATGTGTGTATCAAAGAGGGAAGTTCTTTCTTCTTTATAGTCATTTAGACTAATAGCAGGCTACTACCAATAGCCAATCCCATCACCATGCAAATTAGAGATAAATAAATTAGCCTCCTGATTACGGTACTACTATGAAGAGAATACACGTGCACTCCTGCCCCTGATTTCCTTAGCAAAGTGCTGTTCTGCTTTACAGCATTATATGGTGATAATGCACAGCATACAGTTGCTTTTTCCCCCTATTTTGATGCCTTTTCACTTGGAAGCTGATGTTTTGTTTGCTGGCCCGGAAGCACAGTGCTCTGTAGCATTATGTCTCAGTGTGTTGACAGCGCTGTCACTTTGAGTTTCCATCACAGCTTTAAACTAATAAGGCAGGAGTAAAGATTTTGAGCTGTGACTAAATTTGGGCGAATGCCCCAAAGAATTTACTAAAAATTCTCACATACATTTTCATATAATTTCACGTCAACTGCTGCTGTTCCCTCCACATCAAGTGCTGCAGATAAGCCTTATCAGCACTCTTCTCTTGAGCACAAGCTCGTTGCCTCCAACAGCCAGGCCTCCTGCCACCACCTCCATTTTGCTGACGGAGCTGTTCTATCACCTGCATTTTGTTTGCTAGAAATACCAGTCTTGTAGTGTCTAAGACTTCTTCCCAAAAGTTGTTTTTTTGCTTTCCCTCACGCTTTGCTGAGGGAGGGCATCTACTTCCCAAACAACTGAATCCTCCCCCAACAATGCTCCTGAGGCTGCAGCAATGTCCTCCTGTATTTGATTCTCATCTCAAATATCTTGTCTTCTATTAAATGAATGAATTGTCAGCTTAAAGCTGGTAGATTTTTTGAAGAATGAAAAAAACCAACCAAAACCAACAACAACAAAAAAAAACCAACCTCAAAGATCCAAACAATCAAACAAAAACACTAAACACCGAAACCAAATTTTATGTCACGAAAAGCAATAGTTGCAGCATTGTGACCCAGAGTGGATAATCAAGGTAGGGAGAAATTTGCATCATTTCTCATGAGAAATTTTGGGTCTTGCCACTCTGGAATGAATAATAAGTTTTTCACTGCAGTCTACCATTTAATATAATTTGACTTCCATGGGATAAAAAAAAAAAAATTGAATCCATGATTCTAAGAAAAGAGTATAAAAAAACAGCTGGAGGGACATTTATCAGATGTAAGCCATTAGCTATTAACATTCTATGAAATCTTAAGACACAAATCCTCATACACAGAGTAATCACAATATTAAAAAAAAAAAGTTTTTAAGCTGTAAGTATTTTTTTCAATTTAAAATAGAAAAGAATCTTTTTTGCAGTGTTGTAGTGCACAATGAAGCAGTTAACAGATTGGTGTTTTTATATATATAATGCTGCTCAAAAGCACAGTGTGCCACAGTATTTACTTCTCATCTGTCTTCCACATGTGATTCAGATCATCCTTTCCTACCACAGGTTAAAGAGGTATAGAGAACGTCACAATGAGGTGAAAGAATAAATAAAATAATTACTGTTAAACTGGTGCACAGGCACTTTTTTCTCCTGGGAAACTTCCCTGTGTGTTCTCATCTGGAAGAAAATGAGTGATCTCATGCCTAATGTAAACACTCTTTGCAACACTGTTGTGTGACACTGCTCTTTTACTTCCCACCATGTGTACAGATAAGAAAACAAACAAAAAGGACCCAAAAATACGCCCAAAAAACTCAAAGCCAAACAGATATATATATTCCTTTATTTTCAGTCTTCTAAACAAGGTAGGCTGAGATTTCATATTAGTGAGAATTTTTTTTGCCTAAGATGGAAGAAAGTAAGTTCTTCTAGACAAATGGAGAAATATGGCCATATATTCAAGAGTTACCTTTTTCCAAGGCCCCAAACCTCTCCCACAACTTCATTAAATTCTACAGAGATACATCATTAGAGAAATTCTTCCTTAAATTCCAAAGTTTTTAATTACTTGCTTGTGTTGTTATTTTCATCTGTGCTACTGTGTGCTTATCAAAGTGTATTTCTTTGCTGGAACAATCAAAATTCCTTTTGTTACTTATAATAAGTAAATGCTCAATTGTAAGAGTGTCCTCAGGGAAAGTTCATAAAAAAAAAAAGAAAGAAAGAAATGAAAATGCCAAGAAATAAATGGTTACTGTGATTGCACTTGTTTTGACATAATATGCAAAATCTAATTTGGCTGTTATGTTGTAGACACACACATACACACACACACATTCACCAAGACACATATACATGGACTATGAAAGAGAAAACTTGAAGAGATGTTTGATTAGCAACTGCATTTCAATTTTTTTTATTATTATTTTATTACAAATCTTTATGTTATTACCCTACTTGATGTGTGTGCATCACTGTTTAGAGAAAATAAACCTATTATTATTTACAGTATTGGTGCCTGGAGGTTCCAGCTGTTTTCCAGTTGCCTTTGTACTAGGGATTGTGCAAATGTATTAACAGAATGGCACTGCCAAGAAGATTTTAGTCTGAACACACGAAATAAGGGTGCAAAAGTAGGAGAGCAAAATAATGAAGTCAAGGTTCCATGGGTTGGTATCAGAGCACAGAATCCTCACAATCTTACAGTCCTGTAATTTTCAGTCTGATCCCGTACCCAGAGAGTTAGAGAGTTTTCTGAGATGTCGTGACATATTCTGAGGAGTGAATTAAATTATAGATTTCAGATTGGAATGTCTCTCTCAGAAATGATAACACTTCTCTGTTTTAGGAAACTATTCTTGGTTGGGATATGGTTCTGAAACCATTGGAACATACTTTATCAGAGAATTAAGAGAGAAAACAGAAAACAAAACAAAACAAACAGAAAAACCCACCAAACCAACCAACCAACCAACCAACTGAAAAAACAAAAAAAAAAAAAACAAAAACCCCCAACAAACTAAAAAAGCAAGTAGGTCTCGATTATCTCTTATGCATGTTTCCTGATGGGAAAGCATAATCAGCGAGAGTTCATACACTGTGAGTTGCTGCGTTCTGTAACTTGGCTGTTATTTCCAGTTCCTGGGGTGTTTGTGAATTTTTTCTCCCCAGAAAAGTTGTGCAGAGGTCTGAATCAAACTCTTTTAAGTGGAAAAATCTCATCCAAATCAAAAGGGACCCAGATTGCATGTTTTCATTTTCTGTATGATCACAGCAAAACTGGGTATTTCTCTTTTTCACAGTGATGATTTAAAAGCATTGAACACTGATTTTATTTTTTAAGGAAAGCATTTGAGCTCTATTTGAGGCTGAAAATATCAAATTCATGATAGGGAAGACTGAATATTCTGTCTTCAGCATTTCTTGGGTACTTGCATAGGTGCTACCTGTTCATCTCAATGTCTGCAGGTACCGCCATGCTCTTTGTTTTAAATTCCATGCTAAAACAACAGACAACTCTTCTACACAGTACAGGAATAAACTGGGAAAAAAAATGAAAAAAAAAAGCTTTTCAAACACAGGTAGATAGCTTTAAGGAGGCTGAGTTATCTAATTTTATTAGCAGGGCTCTTTCTGTAATAGTGTAATACTGGATGACATAATTGCTTCAAAGTTTATATTTGAAAATTTTATGTAGAGGATGAAGATGAAGGTTCTGACCACCTCTCTTCCTCCACCATACTACTACCCTGCTAGGCTGCAGTCTGCATATACTTCCTTCTTTAGCTTAGAAAATGACTGTGACCAGATTTCATCTCTGCCTTTGAGCTACGTTACCTTTAGAGACAGTTTTTAATTTAAATTGTCGTAGTTGCATGCTGTAGTTCTAGGCAGATTTCAAAACAGGGGAATTTTTTTCAAAACTTTAAAAAATAATGATTCAAGACACAGGAAATGACTGCTGCATCACCACTGTGGAATTACAGGGCAAAAATTTATCAGAAGAAACATCTCATGAGCCTCTCCATTATTGATGTCACAGAAAATTCAGGGATCCTGTCTGAGTTTTTCACCCAATTATGCCTCTTTTCTGACTCAACATCACAATTCTAGTGACATGTGACACTGACAACCCTCCTATGTACTCACAAGTTTATCACTTTACTTGCTTAAGTGTGCTGGCTATGAAACTCACCTGACAGGATGTCTGCCTCAGCAGCCAGATGACACCATGATTTCCAAACTAGCACCCAAACTTCAGTACAATTTGATATTCCTCCATCCTTTACCTGATGGTGAGGTAAACACAGTAACAAAATAAAAGGTTAGGGTACTTAATGCGTTCTTTGCCTCAGTCCTTAATAGTGAGAACTGTTGCTGTCCACCTGAGCTGGAAAACAGGGATGGGAAGCAGAACAGAGCTGGCCTAATCCAAGGGGAAATGGGAAGTGTCCTGACACTGCGCTGAGACATGTGTGTGTGTCCATGGGGCCGGATGGGATCCCCTCAAGGGGACTGAGGGAAGTGCCAGAAGTGTTCAGGAACATTTTCCACCGTTTACCAGCAGTCTCTGCCACCTCGAGTCCTGCGTTCAGTTTTGGGCCCCTCATGGCTAGAAAGATCTTGAGGTGCTGGAGTGTGTCCAGAGAAAGGAACAGAGCTGGGGAAGGGTCTGAAACACCCTCACAGTGTATTGGGAGCTGCTGAGGCATCTTGAGGGGCCTGGCAAGGAGAAAAGGAGGCTCAGGGGGGACCTTCTCACTGTCCACAAGTCCCTGACCGGAGGGTGCAGCCAGGGGTGGGTCAGGCTCTGCTCCCAGGGAACAAGGGACAGGACAAGCGAAAACAGTCTCAGATTGTATAATAGGGAAAGCTTCTTTCATCAAAAGGATGGTCAAGCCCTGGCACAGCTGCCCAGGGCAGTGGTGGAGTCACCATCCCTGGGAGGGAGTTAAAATATGCGTAGATGTGGCACCTGGGTCGTGGTTTAGGGGCGAACATGGCAGTGGTGGGGGAGTGGTTGAACTCAATACTCTGAGAGGTATTTTCCAGACTTAATGATTCAATGTTTCTGTAATTTTATGATATCCTGCAAACAATGAAAATGTCAAAGACCATGAGGTTTCATATTCACATAGATGATCGAAAAAACAATTTAAACATAGCGTGGGGTACCTGCCTTTAGAATAGCTCTCTGAGAATTAAAGTTGTATTTATTAGGAAAAAGAAAGAAAGAATCATATCCAAATCTTTCCATTTTATTATTGTTCAATCACATGTAATATTCAAGACTTTAAGCCTACAGTAAAAGCATTGGCAATCAAATAAAAAATTACTAATCATAAAATAAAAAGGGTAATGATAACATTTATTCTAATAAGCACATGGTTTAAGCCAGTAAAATAAAAGGGAATAATTGCCATTTTTCAAGTCCATTACAAAGAAAAGTAAGAAGGGAGAAAGGAGTGACAGCAAAATTAAAAATAAAAAAAAACCCAACCAACTGTATTACCAGAAAAACATAATGTCAGTGGTTTAGAAAACACATTTTCTAAAGTTTCAGCAGGCTTAGCCATCAATAAATTTCAAGAAAAATATACCCTTTATACATGTATTTTTCTGCAGCTTGTCTGCATTTCTGATACATTGTTTAAATGGGTTTCGCCTGCCTTAATAAGGCACATCATTTGAACAGAAACCTCACTGTGTGATAACAGGCAACACATAGCGAAAAAATGCCTCGAGCTTTTTTCCTTGCTATATTTGGCTCTCTGGGCTAAGTCGATTTGAGTTGGGCTGATTATAATAAGCCAGAAAGTCACTACGAACTAATTATTTTCTGTTCATTTATGTGATTAATGGTGAAAACTTGGATAACTTTTACATATCTTGAGTCCCATATAATTAATCATCTTGAACTTTACAAAAAAAATAAAAAATAAACCCCTCAAGGTGCCCCTGGATTTTCTTCCAAAGCATTGGAGTTTCACTGGCATTAGCTCATGCAACTGACAAAATCAGGGGATGTTTTGCAAAGAAGTGACATGTTTGTGCAAGTCCTCAGAGGGCATAGCTGAATTTCTCCAGCCACCAAATACTAGGAAATTAAAATTGTGGTAGCAAGTAAGTTATTGGGTGAAGTACTGACAGTGCTGGGGGTAAAAAGAAGAGGGGGGTGGAAAAGCAAACAACAACACACAAATGAAAAAGGACCTATCCTCCAGAGAGACTACATGGCTTGGAGGAACTAGTGTGGGGAAGACAGTTGTTTTGGATCAATTTGTTGATAGCTAAATCAAGCTCATAATAAGCCCAAATCCTGAGGCAAATGCTGGCATCTGATAAAGCTAAAGCACCCTCTTCAAATTGTCTGGGTAAAGAGTTCTACCTTTCTCCTGCTTCCTTCTTACTTTACCCTTCACATGTTGTACAGATAGCCCAGAAAGTAAAATGTGTGCTTAAAACATGCAAAAGGTGAAAATTCCACACTGCCTATTTCTCGCATATTTCTTCTAGGCACTGACTTTTTTTCCCCTGTGTGGTAAAGACTGACCAGAGAGCAGAAGGTGAATATTGCACTTAAGGGAAGAGGAGAAATCTCTTGAATAATGAAAATTCAGCTGCCAAAGTACAACCCTGTCTAATGGCACAGGTACACACGAGAAGAGGGCTCAGCAGTGGGACATGCCAGTCCTACATCCAGTCTCACATCCTGCACCATCACAGGATTACCAAAATAGTGCAGATGGACCCTGAGGTTCAGCTGGTTCCTAGGGCATGCTCACACAGAAACTGGAAATGGCAGACAAACAGAATTCATGCTCAGAATCTCAGATCAAGTAGATTTTCAGAGAACTGATGAGTTTCGTGTTTGCTCTGTAGTCTAAGAAGCGAGGCTGAGAATTCTGGTTCAAATAATTTGTTGTTAGATCTCCTTTGCAATTTTGTCAAAAGCACATGAATGCACCAGATGATTTTTTCTTATTCCTGTAGATTTACTCTTTGCAGTACTAGATGGTTAAACCTTCTAAATAGTAGTCCATTTTGCTGCTCTCACAGGAAGCCTGAGCCAATTCTGTTTTCCATTCAAGAATTTAAAATTAAATAATGTAGTGGTTTGAGGAAGAATCCACCTGTATTTAGTCATCAGAGGATTTTAATTTGCTATTGCCTAAACCAAGCTTGCCAAAAAATGTAAGTCAAAGATACCTTGTCTAAACCCTGGGGGAGTAAACAAGGCCTAGCCTACAATTTCACTCCATGCCAGGCCAAGCTGAAATCAAGTTCATCATCGTGGAAGCCCAAGAAAACTTATCCATTGCTCTTTTATGCCCAGGTAACATTCATCTTTTGAGATATTCCTTGAAGAGACTAATCCCTTCCAGTATAGCCCCTAAGGAGAAGAGTCTATGTTCAAAATCCTCTTCTAGGATTGTTAAAGCTACAGAATTTGCAGTTACTGAATCAGCCTTGGTGATCTACTTGAAAGCCCTCTGTGATTTCCCGTGCTGAAAATGAAGATGTCCAGAAGTGGTTGTGAGAATGGCATAGCTGTATCTGCTACCACCACTGTCCATTTGACATTGATTATTATGTGCTCTATTATTTGGGCGATAAGGTACATATTGGTTCAGGCTGGGCTGTAATCTCTTGCATAATTTCAGCAAAGAATGGGAGGGAAAAGTTGGCATGCCAGCTCCTTGACAAATGGCTTCTTTTGTCAGAACCAGTATCTTCACTAAGGAAGGCAAGGAAAAGAAAACCTGGAGAGAGAGCTGGCAGATAAGCATGAATTGACAGTAATTACTTGAAGAGGGCCCAGCAGAAATTCTCTGAGATCATACTTCTTCAGGGAATACACTAGAGGATCATCACATTGTGCTGTAATTATTACACCCTTCCCAGTCGTTCGCCTTGCCTCACAAATGAATTAGCCACTAGTGAAAAGTGACATCCTTTTGTTTAAAAAGCATGGGGGATGGGGACAGCCTCAGGGTTGGAGCAGAGGAATGTTTGGATAAAAAAACCCATTTTGTCGTTGGCTGTTGACTCCTCCCCACATTCTCACAGTACGAGTTGAAGATGCAGACTAAATGTAAACATCTAAACAGAAGTGAGTTGCACTAGATTCCCTTTATAGTCTTACAGGTTCCCTTTATTGTTGGGAAAAAAAACCAGCAGCTTATAAAGATAAGCTTCATGTCACCCTGAAACAGCTCTCCGAGACAAAGAAATAATGCCTTGAGTTTCACCTTTGACTACACAGGGTGTCTCAAGGACTAAATCAGATGCTGGAGACTGAAATCTGAGTGAGGAAATCTCACTGTTGGCTTCTGTTGGTTTCAGATAGAACCACAAGTGGCCTGGACCAATCATTTAGGGGGAAAAAATGCAAATATGTGTTTACAAGCTTTAGTGTTAGCAAAACTACCCAAAAGCATGCTTACCACAAAGGTGTACTTGAGTTCAATCAAGGCTAAGTACATGAATGTGCTAAAAAAGGCATTCAGAATTGTTTGGTGCATTTTTGTGCTTGTTTTTTTTTTTTCTTTTTTTAAACAGTTCTCAAGCTATGATTTTCAGATTTTCTCAAACTTAGGTTATCTGCCTGGCTGCACGTGCATAACTATGCCCCAGTTTCTCGTCAGCAACTAGTATAAAGAGCATCCAGAATGCATTGAAGCCATCAAATCTTGTAGGTTCTTCTCCTCACTGAACTGGGGCATGCTACATCCACTCCTGATAGTCCCAGAGCAGATGACATGAGTTATAGTTTTCTGTGGCTTGAACTGGATTTAGTCACATTGCTTTTCCTGTAGTCCCATCCTCCAAAGAGGCTGACAGGTGGAGTAGGGAAAAAACGAAAAGGGCAGGGAGTAAGCAATCTCAGAGGTGTCAGAGGACTGTAGAGAGTTTGAGAACTCCATAAAAAATGAGAGCAGAGTGGGGGCGGTGAGGGGGCTTGGTGAATTTGTCTCTGTTCAATTTTTGTGGCAAAAGCAAGCCAGAGGCAAAGATTGTGGCCAAAATTCCAGCCTAAGACATCTTGAAGTCAAAAAAACTCTCTTGGATGGTAACACACTCATGTTTCAGTTGCTGCTGAGCAGTGCTCATGCAGCATCGAGGGCTGCTGTATCTTACTCTACTCTGCCAGTGACCAAACTGCAGCCCTCTAAGGAGGGAACACACCAGGCACAACTGATCCCAACCATCTGAAGAGATGTCCTAGTGCACATGGCATTATTCTCCACAATAAAACCTGTAGGAAAGAGAAAGAGGGGATGTTCAGGGCTATGGCATTTGTCTTCCCAGGTAACCACTGTGTGTGATCGAAGCTCAGCTCTCCCAGGGTGGATAAACCCCTGCTTGCCTATGAGAAGTGATGAATTCATTCCTTGTTTTGTTTTTTGTTTTGTTTTGTTTTGTTTTTTTCTTGCACATGTGGGTTTTGCTTTTAAACTGTCCTTAATACAAGTAATGAGCTTTCATTACCTTTACCCTTCAATTTCTCTTCCTCATCCCGTGCAGAGGAGCTTGTGGGTGGCTGTGTGGTGCCCAGTTGTCTGCCACAACATCTGTTCAAAGCCTGGACAAGAAAGAGAAATTTACTCCTCCTTTTTTGCCCTTTGGAGAAGAAGTTTCATATATACCCTCCAGGGAACTTTTAGTGATGTTAACGAAGAAACAAAGATGTAACCTGTCTGCAACTAATATAAACTTCACGCCACCAAATGATAAGATACATATTCTGTCTTTTAAGTTTAAATCAACATGTAATGGACTCAATCATAATTTATGATATATAAAAGCTATATACTATAGCTTTATAGAAGTCAGCAAGGAAATGCTGATTTATGCCAATTGATGGTGTGGACTGAGAGAAATTCAGGTATCTATTATGTATATTCCATATTTGTTATGTCTAGATATTTTATTGGTTTTATGCAATTTAAAGATGTCAATAAAACAAGAATTAAAAAAAAAGTTTGGGTGCCACCAAATTATTCTTTGGCAGCAGTGACTTCACAATAGGATTGGATTGTACATTAGTGTTTAATTTCCTTTTATTGTATTTTTTACTGCCCTTTTATTATATGTTGGGAAATGCCTTGGGATGACTTTGTCAAGAAAGGTGCCATATAAACAAAATTGTATTGATATGATGATAAGCAGACCAACAATCAAAGAAGTGAGATATTTCCTAATAAACTTGCATACAGCAATACACTGTTAATGTAGTATTTTAGCTTAACATTTTTACTAGTTAAAAGTTACATAGATGACAAGTTACTGCTCCCTATTGGATCTTTGATTGACAACTTTACTTCCATCAACCCTCTTCTGCAAACTGTGGTAGAGAGGTTTAATTGTGTTTGTAATTAATTGGATTTTAATCAGACGGTATAAAGAAATTGCAGAAGTTTTGTTTTTTTTTTTTTTTAAAGCAGCAAAAAGCTCTCTTTCAACATATTGCTAGGGATGCAGAAATATTCATTGCTACAACAGGCTGAATAGTGAATTAAAATGCATTCATGCTTCAATACAAAATTGGTTAGATTAGTTAGCATTTGAAGAACAGTTTCATATATTCCAGAGGAAGGGGGAAAAGAAAAAAAAGAAAGAAAAAAAGAAAGAAAACCCCAAACATGAAGCTTAGTTTATTTTAAACCAAATATGTGTGGTGTTGAATTGAGCTCTCAAGAAAGGTATCTTCTGAGCCCTTTAAATTGCTTGCATTGAAACTCATAAACATTCATTAATAATGTTCTATGGGAAATAATTTTCAACTTCTTTTGCATAACGTTGCAGCATCTATTGAAATAATATTTTGCCATATCAGAAAGATAAATCCTAATAAGGAAGGCAATTAAAGCCAAGCAGAGAAACAAAAACTTCCATAATGTTATCTCTAAGTACCAACTGGTAATGAATTGAATGCAGAAATCTATGTGGGAGTTCACAGTCTTTTCGGTGTCTTCAGGACTGGGATGAGTGGGCTGGCCCTTGTTCCCAGATTCACTTCTCCTCTGCTTTTTCCATTTCCCAAGTCTTCATTAAATCTGGGTCTGGAGAGTTTTATGCATGCAAAAAGGCTGACCTAAGACTTTAACACATCTGGGTAGGGAGACATTTGCATCCTCCAGCAATTATATTTAAAGCCGTTAAAAGAACCAAGAATGGGAGAGAAGCACGACCAAGAGTAACAAGTGTCTAGCAGAATCACTGGAAAAACAAGACTATGGGCTGAATGCCAGCACCACCATTTAGGTGTCCCCATCCTTTTTTATAGGCCGTGCTGGTGAGATTTAATGACTCGCAGTGACTGGCAAATGAAACATCCAAACGGTGGAGACTTGAGCCAAGGACATTTGTTCAGGATGTCTGAAGCCATACATCACTTGTTCCACTTTTAGGGTTGGTCTCCACATCAAACTTGCTCTGGTCTGAGGCAACTGGTAGCATACAATATCCAAACAGGACTAACTGAACTGTTTGGATGCATACAGATGACTGGATCAGTCTCCTCAGGATGATGAAATCCCTCTTGATTTCCCTCCAGCTACTATCCTTATTTCTTTCTCTTTGCATCATAGCAATGCAGTCTTTCACGTTCTAGTTTTGTTTCCCTCCTTGATCTTTTGTCAAACAGAGCAACATCTCAAAGCAATGCTTGTGGAAACACTGAAATAAATCATCACAACCTCATCTCTTCATATTTTTTTCTGTCAATCAGTTACGTCACTGCGGAGAAGAAGGTATAGCAAAGTAATAGTAATGAATATTAAAGGTCAGATCATCATAATAAATGTTAAAGTTCAGATCCTCAGACTGTCCTTAGGACTCTACTTTTGCAAGGCAAATACTCTTCCATTACAAAGTGATCACAGACATAATGAATTTCTTCTGCCTAAACTTTTTTTTTCCCCCCCCTAAGGATGTACCCAAGTGTAAAAGTCCTTGCTGAAGTTTTGTGCTGCAGCTTCCAAGCTGTTCCCTCTGTCACCTTCACTGCAAAGAAAGAATGACTCCTCTGCAAAGCATCCCCAGTAGTATATGCTTTAAGGTCACCTAGGAAAGAGTTAGCTGTACATTAAGTTATACCTTGCTGATAACAAGATGGATTTAGAAAGTGATGAGAAACGACAGGGTACACATGTACATTAAAGCAGATGACAGGAAATTGAAAACATTACTGTAACTTATTAAACATTGATTTTCCAGACATTCCTTGATATTGTTTGACGAAAACAAATGTTAACAGTAACAACAGCAGAAACAATCGGAAAGGAATTGTGGTCTTGTTTTGGAGCTAGGAGCGAGAAGCAAGATCAGAGAGGATAAGAGAAGTTATGAAAACTGCAAGTACAGACACTTAAACTACTCTAAGAAAGTACAAAAATGTTATGGTGCTAATATACAGAATAGAATAGAATAGAATAGAATAGAATAGAATAGAATAGAATAGAATAGAATAGAATAGAATAGAATAGAATAGAATAGAATAGAATAGAATAGAATAGAATAGAATATTTCAGTCAGAAGGGACCTACAACTAATCCACCTCATTGACCATTTCAGGGTTGACCAAAAGCCAAAGCATGTTCTTAAGGGCATTATCCACACTTACAGACACATAGGGCATCCACCACTTCTCTAAGAATTCTGTTCCAGTGTCTGACCACCATTATACAGAGGCTCAGAGACTGCAAGTCCACAGAAGAGTGGGGAGCTAAGATATATGTTCTAGTTTTAAACTCACTCTTGACTTGTAATGATTTTCTTTCAAAGGCTTTGGGCGAGTTTTGGCTTAGAGACACCCTACAGAGACTGAAATTTGCCACTTTACTGATGTAGAAATATTAACTGCCTTTATGAATTTTCCCAAATTCATTTATGATTAAGTTTGAATTTTTTTCTCTAACTATGCACTGTACAGATCAGTCCTGTCCTGAACATTGATCTCAGCTCACAGGACTGTCCAGAGTCCAATACAGGACCAAATGCTGATATTTGTACTCCTGTTGATAAGCCCTTTAAAAAATATTATGGTTTAATTTCAAGTGTCATTTGAACACAAATTGGTTGAACTAATGCAAAAGGCTACAAAGTCAAATATGTTCATTTTAATGAAACTTTGTCCTGAAATCAGTCAGCATTTCCTTCTGAAATAAGCCAATGTTAAACTCCACTAAAGATTTGGGTTTACACTCATTGAACAAATTAGCAATCTTCAGGAGGAAAGAAGACTATCTACAAGATGATTTTAAATGAGTGCAAGCTCAAGATCAGTTACTGGTGGGCTCCTGGGGAGGATTGGCAGCACTGCGCAGGGAAAAACAAACACGATGAGTGAAAGGGCTCTGTGAGGTCAGGTCAGGTTGTGTCACATGTGGGGACTGAGCAAAGTGGACTCAGAGTGATGCCCCAGCTGTGATGCTCCAGGGACTGGCAGTCCTGCTGTCATCTGACACTGTGTAGGATCTCAGCCTCACACCAGCACTGAGATGTATTGCCTCCTGCCAGCTGTTGTCTCGTTCCTGTAAGAGGCACAATCCTTGGCTGTTCATGTCATGGCTGGACTTAAAATTATTGTCCCTACGGCAATTAGATATTAGAAAGGATCGGGATCAACGGCTTCATTTTGATTACTCACCTCTAAATATTCTTCCTGCTGTGTGCCCATCCTAAAGCAGGTTGGGTGTGGCTCATCATGACATCTGGGAACACTCTTTTGCCTTTGAGTTCCTGTTCAGGGAATGGCTGGGAGAGTGCACTCAGAATAAGCCAGACCTGTGCCATAACCATAATAAAAATTAAAGAGTATAGATGATTACATGCCAACATTTCAACCTGTCTTTTGACTCTTTGTAGTTTATCCATATAGGTGAACCCTCTGGTGCCTGAATTTGCACTTTAAGTGCCTTCAAATATGTTTTAAATATGGACATGCTATTTCATTTATTTTATATATGCCATGAAGTAATGTTTCATACTCCAATGCATACTTCTGCGTACAGATTGGAGCAGAAAATATCTTTCTAGGAAGGAGATGTGTTGCATTCTGCTGCGGGGAACTGTGAGGAGTTCTTCTTAAATGGATGGTCTGGAACGAAATGAAGCCAAAAGAGGCAAAACTTGTACCTGAAAACTATTTATTTGTAGCGAAAACAGAGAAGCGAAAGGAGTTGTCAAAGTGAAAGAGGGCTAGAAAAAGCAGAAAAGAAGAAAGAAAAGTGGAAAAGAACTGGGGAAGGGGAGAGACCGAAAATAGTTCATGCTTCAAACATTGATACAAAGTTTTGCTCATTATAAAGACACTACAATCAAGAAGCCTCCCTGAGGACTGCGACTTTGGGCCGAAAGTCAAACTGCTTATTAGATAAAGGGAAATTTGTTTGATCATCTCAGGCAGAGGGAAGAGTATGCATCCACCAAAAGCCACCAGCTGACCCTCCCCAGGGCAGTTTGAGGGGTTTTCCAAATATCTTGGACTCCCTACACCATCCACTGATGGAGAGCCCTTTGTGACCTGATTGGAGAAGTTCCTCCACAGTGTCTCCTCCTGCCTGCCTGGTGTGGGTGCTGCCAGGGGAAGTCTCCCCAGAAATGGGGCTTCCCTAACTCCTGGCTGCCTCCTGCAAGGTGTCCCTCCCTCTCTCCCTCCCTCCTGCCACACTCCTCCGACAGCCCTGACAGCCAGGGCTGAGGCAAACTAAAATGGCTGAATTCAAACTGAATTCCTACACGAGACGTGGAAGTATTAAACGTGTTACTAACAATGCAGCCTCTTCATCCGCTTAGAAATTTTTCATCAAAACATTTTTTTTTTAAAACCTCTGAGTTCTCAGATCTTTTCGGTAGAAAACACTTGTCTGCATTTTTTTAATGTGTCAGTGAATACAAACAAAACAGAACAAAACAGAGATTTGTACTTATCATACCTGCTTCTTACATATCTGGGGTTGTACTCCAGCATATTTTCCTTTTCTGTTTTTGCTTCCTAGAAAAGCAGAAACAATAGTAAAAATATCACCACAATTTTAAAATTAACAAACAGTGTGAGCACTCCCAAAAAGCTAAGCCGTTCCCTCTGCACGTGTACTTATCAATCAGGGGTTTTGGGGTCCGAGTATTTGGATATTTTTGACATTATTATATACTACAGCTGGCTAGGGCATAGGACAAGAGGAAAAAGACAAAACACTGTCTTCTTCTAAGTATTTATTTTTCTCTCCTTCGGAATGATCCTGGCTCCGTGGTGTAGTAGGGCTGTTATTGTACTCGTAATGATCTGAGGATTCTTTGTCTCCATTGTAAGTGGCAAATTATGACACCTTCCACGCTGAAACTGCTGAGTTGCTGGCAGATTGTTTCCTAGGTAAAATACACCTGAGAGCGAAATGGCAGCTAGGTAAGTCAAAAAGTGAGTAGATGTTTGCTGGCTTTGGTGGGTGGCACTGGGAGTGCTGGTGCTCTGGAGCACCAGGCTCCTGGAACCAAATTTAATTACAATGCAATTTGGAACATGTTCAGACACGGTTTCTATCACTGCAACTTCTACACATGCACATATTTTATGAAAGCCTTGCCTGAGGATATTCAGCATAATGATACTTTGAACTAAACAGTAAACTCTTTGATCCAGAGGAAAAAAGTGTGATCCCTTTATTATTGTTTTATTATTATTATTATTTCCCTGTTGTTGTCTTGTTTGTGTGAGGTCTGAGAGGGAAGTACCCGAGCTGGGTCTCCGAGTCCTTCATGAAAAGCAGTGTTTAATTTTTATTTAGGAGACAGAGATCCAGTCAAATATATTTACTTACCCAAGGCCCCACAGAAATAAGTTGTTAAAATTCAGTGTTCCAAATCCTGAGAACCTGCTCCTGCTTTTCTGGACAGTCAATATTGCCTTAGCTATTTTTACAGTGTAAAACAACCACTTCCTTCTGAGAAGGCCTTTTTTATATTTCGTCCTTACAGTTATAGCCACATGAAACAATATACTGTCGTATCTGAGGGCTCGTGATGGCTTTAGACACCACCTACAACAATGTCTGAACCTGGTATAAAAAATAACATGACAATGAGAATTGACACTGGATACATCAAATGATATTCAGATGGAGACTCCCATAAAAAGTGGTTTACTTCTGACAAAGGATATCTAGAAGTGCTCATTGGAATTTTTTTTTCATGTTTTTTGAACAGGTGAGTTATGAAGTCCCCTACAGAAGCCTACTGGCATGAGTCAGTGACTAATCTGCATAACTAATGAAGCCATGCAGTTATTCCTGTGCTAATGCAGATGAAATACAGAGCTGTGTGACATGCTCAGTGATGAGGAGCACACATCATACTTGTCTAGTCAGTATACTGTTATCAGTATAGTCTAGAAGAGCTCAGTTTCACCTCCAGGAAGGGATTTTCTTAAAAGAAGAGTGGAATTAGTTTTAAAAACCTTAGGAAAGAGCGCAATTAATGACCTCATTTCAGCAATGAACATCTCCACCTCTGTAAATCCCCTCTCATTGATCTGATTACCAACTGCACTGTCTTGCAATGTGCTGCACAGTGCTCTGTTGACTATACAAACTCAGAAACTCATACAGTCCAGGGGGAGCTGGAAAAATGGATTTGTTTCTAGTCTTAGCCACCCCCATCTGCAAAAAAAAATACCATGAAGCTGAGGACAAGGAACGAAGTATTTCCAAAAGGAAGAGGAGAGGGAAGAGAGGGAAAGGGAGGGGAAGAAAAAACCTTCAATAGGCAAAGGAAATCTTGAAAATTTTTTCCTCCTTTGTTAGTTAATTATTCCTCATGGATGTTAGTCCTGTTGCATCCTCTCTTAGCTGCACTGTGACATCTCAGTACAAGTGACAGTCATGTAAAACAAGTAATAGAAGCACTAGCAGAGTCAGCCATTTCCAAGGTAATTTTTACTCATATATAGGCAGAAAGCATACAAAGAGCATCACTTCTCCATGGACCCTGGTTGTGTTCTGAAGTACCTAACTTTGAATGAACAGGTGAATTTTAAGGGTGTTTTCTATGGCATCCCATCTGGTTATAGTCAGACCAGAAAAGAAAATGCTGAGGTATCCTGAGAACAGTTATTATTGTGGTACTTTTATGACAACCAGAAGGATCTGAAATCTACTAAGAAAAGATGCTCTTTCCAGTATTTTCAGGGGGAGGC
>VZRF01005775.1:70027-128433 GCA_013396875.1 Vireo altiloquus
GGGTGTTTTTTTTTTGTTTTGTTGGGTTTTTTTTTGTTTTTTTTTTTTGTTTTTTTTTTTTTTAAATTTTCTGTTGTTTTTTGGGTTTTTGTTGTTGCTGGAGTTGTGTTTTTATTGGTGGTTTGGTTTGGTTTGGTTTGGTTTGTATGTTTGTTTAATAAGGATTCATATGTTATGGAAAAATAAATTTGATGTCGTGAAAGCTACATTGTGTTCCATAGGGATTCTTCTGTGTTGCATGCTGGTGACAACTAAGCAGCAATCATGAATCAATTTGGTTTGTGTGGACATGCCAGCAGTTTGTAAGGCAAGCAGGGCTGCCGAGAGAGAAAGGTATGGTAAATTGGCATGCATGTTGACTTAATACAGATTAAGAGATGATATTGCTAACAGAAAGAGATATAATAGATATATCAATATAGAGATATTAGTTATATAGAATTAGTCTCAGGATGTGGAGTGGATGATCTCCTCCTTAGATTAGAAGTGGGGAAGGGGACTGGTGTTCCAAGGAAACCATTGTCACTGCAACTGCCTAAAGGGTCTGCACAGTCTGCTTCGCAGAGGAGTTTAAATAAAAAAGTGGTTCAATCACAGACTGTGAAAAGTGATAGCACTGAAGCTCCCATAATGAGAAAAGCTGTGCAATGGGCTGGCCTTTTCAGAGGTGGGCTGTTTTCAGAGACAACTTTTTATAAAAAGACCAAGCGCCTTCTTGCCTTACCTTTCACTCTGACCCTAGCTTTCAAAAATAATAACCAGACTTTCAAAATATTGAACTTTTCTGGCAACTAGTTTTTGTCCTAGCAGAGAAGGCCATAGTTCACTTTCTGGATTCTTCCAAGTTTCAAACACAAGGGCCAATATAAATCAGTCAATGTCATAGAAGCAATGTAGTCTTTCTACACAGACCTGATGTTACCTCTCATCTTATTCTAACAAGATTTCTTCCCTTCTGTGTTGCATAGTGAAATTAGAGATGGTGAGGTCAGAAAAGTCAAAAGGTGAAAAAAATCCTTCTGTGGTGGTTTCTTACCAGATCCATCTTGTTCAGTTAGCCTTGAATTGGTTGCCTTCCAGCTCAGTAGCATTGCAGATGGCTGGGTGCCATCCTCAGCAGGGGTGAAATGAAGAAAGTGAACAAAATCAGATTGGCTTTGCTATTGTCAAAGGCAGATAACAAGGAAGATTAAGCTTAAAGCTGTTGTGTTCATCAGGGGTTAGACTCCTGTATTTCCAATTCTGCTAGGTAGCACTTTACAAGATGTATTGCTGACTGCAACAGGATTCTGGAAATATTTGGTATGTAAGAGAATAGATGCATCCAATTAGCACAACAGAACATATTTAATGTATAAGAATCATCTCATTTAATTTTCACTAACTAAAAGTGACTCATCTGTTCTCACCTTCTCACCCTGCAGGAAAGGCATAAGCAAGCCACTAAAAGGATCAGTTGTCCCATTCAGTTTTTAGGGATGGGATGAATTGGTTGTGCCTTCACGTGGATTCTTTATGCAACACAAAGAATGTCTGGCCCAGAGCAGACACTTTGCTTCTAGGCTGCTGAATGCAGCAGGGACGACTCTTGTGTAATTAATGTTTGATGGAGTCACTGCAGACCAGGGCACCAGACCAGCTCCTGAAGTCACTGCTGCCTCTCACTCAAGGGCTGGTGCAGGTGCAAAGCAGGGTCAGGGGCCAGCTCACAAACACATCCCCACTGCTCCTCCTGCTCAGCCTGAATAAGGAGGTGCATTCCCCACAGACCCCACACAGCCACCAACAATGCCTGCACCTGCGACAGTCTTAGCGTCTTACCCAATTTCTTACCAGCATTCCTCTGAATAAGTCATCTTTTCACAGCTCTCATTTTAGCAAAAAAGGGAAATAAATTTCATGTTGGTTTTTTTTTCCTCACTTATTTTTAATACATATTGATCCACATTGTTAAGACAAGCAGCAACTGACAGATAGATCTTTTGAGGATATGAGTAGCACTATGATACTCTTGCATACTGTTGTTGAAATTCCTTCTCTGCTTGGGTTCAGCAGGGTTGAATGCCTGCTTGCTACAGTTCTACTTATATTTTTAGGAGATCTCACTAAATTCTGGACAAATAGGTGAGATACAGTAAAACTGCTAACTGCACATTAACTCTGCTCCTCAAATGAAGTTTTTCGAGTCTGATAGTGCTATGGAATAGATTGGAGCATAAATCCTCATGTTTTGTGATATAAACCTACCATTTGCTGATGTAGCCTGGGAAGAAATTTCCCCTCTGGGCAACAATTATCCATAAGATTGGGAGCTTGGGAAATCAGGTATTATATGAGCTCTGGACTTCTATTGTATCAGCTGTGAAAATCAAGAGAAGGATAATATTTGCTGTCAATCCCCCAAATGAGGTGCAACCCACTAGCAGATCAAAGCCCTGTAAAGCTTCTGAGCACTGGATGTTATTTATTATTATAGATATACTATTGATTCTCCATAACTTTCCATACTTTTATATGAACTGTCCAGACGAGGGGGGAAAAAAATAAAAGAAAAAAATAGAGAGAAAAAAATAAAGGACGTGTGCAATTGAGAAATTGAGAAAGCCATGAACTCAATGGGTTTTGAAAACTAGTTTATTAGCAGAGAAATGTTGTTAAGCCAGGAAAGTGTTGCTAATGCAGATGAAAGCACAACTGCAATGCTGTGATTTGTAGCAGTACAGAAAAGCCAGAGGTAGCTTGACGGGTGGAAGAAATTAGCCCATCAAAGTACATAAAGAAAATAAAATTAAAATTTTGCATGTATAGTTATTTTCAATGTCCAGTCAGCATTGCTTATAGAATTCTGTATATCCTTTCACCTTCAATGATATTTTAGAATATTGCAGTGTAGACAAGACCAGAGAAATCAGAGTATAAGTATGTGAGAAGAATATAAATTACATGAGGTGGAATTTTGGGGGGAAAATAAAGGAAAGCTAATCAAACACCACATGCTAATTTTTTTGTGAAAAATTACAAGTTAATAAAGTTATATAATAGCATGTCAGGAAGTAATACCCTTGAATACCACAGAGATCTGAAAGGAATTGTGTAAAAAGCAGCAAATAGAACGTGAATTTACTATGTATAGTAATATAAAGAAAGTTCAGTGCAGTTTTGCTATTCATTACCAGGTGAAACATATAAGATGTTAAAAAAATGATTTAACTTTTTCCCTTCCCATCCCACCAAACACATAATCAAAAATCCCTACCCCATTTCTCCCAGAGGACAGAGCATACACAGAACTCCACTGCTTATGCCCAAGAACTCTTCAGAATTTACACACTCATCTGTTCTGTTCTCTGTTACCTTGGAGCCACAGATTCTGTTAAACAACAATTTTGTGTTTCTATTTAAAACAAAAGTTAATTTTCATTTTAGACTTTAGAAAGAAAAAAGAACACAGGTTATTATTTTAATGTTTTGCTTCCTATTAAACTATTTTTAATGCATCATATGAAAAAAAAATAAAGTCACAGCTTGTTGTGATTTTATGTTTCTTTTCAGTATCTTTACATTTTCTAGCTTTTTTCAATTTTTTCAATTTCAGAAAAATTATACATTGGCAAACCTAATTTTAATAAGGTATCTTTATACTCTTAATTGTACTTCTGTATCCAGAAAGTAATGGAGTTCCAAAATCTGTTTTTGTTTTGGTTTTTATACATATGTTATTTTAAAATCATAGAGAAATGACAAATTGAAAGTATTAATATCTAAAATATAAACATTTTAAAAAAAAGAAGGAAAGAAAAATGAAAATATAAAAGGAAAAAAATGAAGGCTCAAGCCAAAAATTGTATTTGGGAAACTGAGGGGTGGAGGAGAATATGACATCTTAACCATTTTAGTTAAAAGTTTAGTTAAAACCGCTTTAGTTAAATATTAATTTTCTAGCAGAATAAAAAATTTGTAGGTATTTATTTTTAGCAAATATATTTTCCAGTATGAGAAAACTGTTAGCAAAGCTGACCTTAATGTATTCATTAATAATTTGTGAAAAGCATAAAAATGACAGGAAATATATGAATATTTTTAAAGACACAATCATATCTTAAAAATACAGGAAGTGCNGTTTCTATGACTTTTTCCAGAAAAAACATTATATTTTTATTAAAAATTCTGAAGGAAATACTTTTGTGTGTGCTAAATTCCACGGAAGTGGGTAAACAGAATATTTCTAATGAGTTGATGAGTGTTGGACCAGGACTACTTTCAGAAGGTTTCATTTTTATTTTTATTTTTACCTTGCTGTCTGTAAACTTCTGCTGTTATCACACTAATTCATCACCATTAGCAAGGGGGCTGTTTCAATCATAAGTATCATACACTGAGGGTAAAATCTAACTCTAAAATTTTGTGACGTTATTAACGTGACTGAATCTGCTGTGGTAATGGCCCCTAAATTGAAAACCTGAGTGGAAAATAAAATTTTAGCTGTAATTTAATTTTTACAGCCCTTGCCCACCAGAACCTGATGCAAATATTTATTTCGGCACTAACGCTGATTGCTGTTATTCCATTCACATGTATTTGTCTGATCACTTGGCAGCTGAGCTGCTGCCTGTCCATTCATAAACAGCAGCAAATAGAGAGGTTGAAAACACTGTGAGGCAATGAAGCCAACTGAATTTTTAAAAAATATAAAATTCTTGCATTTGTTTGCAGATCTATAGATTTCCTTGACTACACTGCTTGTCAAAACAGGTTGTTGTTGCACAAAAAAAAACTGCAATGAGAGGAGGATGTCTGTCCTGAAATGAACGTGTCATTTTCCTTCTGAGAACATAAATACTCTGGTTGTATGTATCCAGGTACAGGACCAGCAAAATGAACAAATAACTTCACATTCTGAGATATAATGATGCATTTCTTGCAACATTTTTCTTTTTTTTTTTTTTTTGCCAAGTAGAAACAAACTTGCCAAATTTTTTAGTTCACAATTTTGGTTTCTGTTTTGTTCTTTTGGTTTCCATTTCCCACTTAAAAAAAAAAAATAAATTAAAAAAAGGAATTCAGAAGTTAAAAAAAATTAAAAGCGAATTCAATCACTATCTGAACTTTTCTGAAAGCAAACTCAGCATCCAAACAAATTTTTTTTTTGTTTGTTTGTTTTTTTTGTTTGGTTGGGGTTTTTTTGTTTTGTTTTCAGATGTAGAGTGGAAACCGTGGGGAAATCCAAAGCAGTAATTTATATTCTTCTGGAAATTTTTCTGTACATACTTTGCAGTGTTTTTCAACACATATATTATCACACTTAATTGTAAACTTATAATCAAAATTAAAGGTATAGATGTATATTAAAATATTAAATCCTGGTGAGTTTTTGGGATTTTGGTTTTGATTTTGGTTTTCTTTTTTTGATTGGGGTTTTTTGAGTTTCAAAATTTTATAAACTTGTTTTATTCTATCTTTTTAGAAAAAAGATCTTTTTCTAAATCCTTTTTCTTATATTTTTCCCTTAAATATTCAGAAATTAAGCTTTTATCTTGTTTGAGGAAAAAAATTGAAAAATGCTGCATCCTTTTCCCATGCTTCCCACAGAATTATGAAGAAAATAAAAAGTAAACTGTATAATACTTACTATGCAATTTGAAAAATAGAGGATATTAATTTTATTTTCTACTTTTTTTAGATCTTGCATTTTAATCTCGATTCTAATTTTCAGGAAGACAGATCACTGAGGTTTTCAAAGATGAATTACAATTCATAGGAAAAGCATGAATAAGACAAGTATTTTGTTAAAATAATGCCTATAGGCACAGTTGAGGTTAGTCCGCAATAAAAACTAAATCCCTGTATCCTTCATACCCTTTTGTAACCAAAAAGAAACATTTTGGTTTCAAAACAGAACCATAATGTTACAGGGGAAAATAATCTTCCATCCAAAGGAAAATCATAATTGATCAGTTATTCAAAGTAAGTTCACAGAAAAGGTGTCACATTCTATATAATTGAAGAATGTGTGAGCTCCTGGCCTGGAATGATCCAGCAGGGAATGCGAAAGCCGAGGAATCAGAATTGCAGAGCAGGGAGTGGCCACTGCCATGTGGGGAAAAGCTCTTTGCCCTGGACAGGTCACCTCACGAGCCAAAGGCAGGCCTAGAGCAAAGCCCAAAAAACTGAACTTCGGGGGCTCTGACACTGTTTGACTCATTCAATTTTGCCTCCTCGTGTTTTCTCTTGAGGGACAAAGAAGACAAAGTTCACGTTTGAATTTTCCTCTTGCACTTCTGCCCAAGTTTCACTGAATAAAAATGAAGGGCTTTCAAAAAAAAAAAACAAAATCAAAATCCCACTGTTTCCACAGGGAAAGAACTACCAAGATACAGCCACTGAGATATTCAAATTTACTGAATGCTGAGTTTGTAAGCCCCTGTTTAGCTGATAACACAACTGTGCAATATCCAACTTCTGCACAAATCATATGTGCAGACTGTGGGTTTGGGTGTCAATTGTGTCACTGCAAACCTGTCCAATTTTATCTTGGCTGTATAAACATCTCAGAAAGTTTTATTCCTATAACAGCAGATCTTTAATTAAATAGAATATTGTAAAATAAATAAATGCATCTGTAAACATGCTGGAGGGCAGAGGGACATATTTTTATTTATATGATTTTAATAAAAGATATGTTTCTAGTTAAATCCCTGTGTGAGTAATATAATATATAAAATGCAGTACAAGAAAGGTGTCTGTATGCCACAGCTTTAACCAATTGTATGTTCTCATTTCAAAATTATTACTGCCTCATTTCTTCTTCTTCTTCTTTTTCCCTTCCCCCTTCTCCTTCTCCTTCTCCTTCTCCTTCTCCTTCTCCTTCTCCTTCTCCTTCTCCTTCTCCTTCTCCTTCTCCTTCTCCTTCTCATTCTCCTTCTCCTTCTCCTTTTTGTCTTTTTTCTTGACTCTTTACACTTTTTCTCAAATCATCGTAAACTTAACAAGCACAAGTTTTGCCTTCTTGGGTCAGAAGCAAAATTCAAAATAGGTCACTTAGAGAAAAATACAAAAATCCCCTTTGTGGACAAAGCTGAGTGGGTTTTTTGTGGTTGGATTTGATATTTTTGGTTTTATCATAGATTTCTATATCTATAGTCTAAGTAAGACATTGTTCTTGCTTTTAAAAAATACTCTTTAATATTCTTCCTACTCATTCCTGTCACAGAAGTTTAATATTTTTCTGACAGTCCTTTAAAAACACCCTCCAGAAGATACATTAGCCATTTAAGTGCTAATAATTTTTAAAAACTCTGCCTGAATCTTTGGTTCCCTGACAATGAGTTCCACTGTCTTTTTGTACCATGCGTGCAAAATGGTTTTTCTTCTTAGTTCATTTTCAGTTAGCTCTGTTTCATTTAATGTCTCCATGGCCCTGACTGCTGCCTGGAATAACATCTGTGTCCCTATTTCTGCCTTTTTTTTTTCTGTGACATGATTCTGCTGTACACCTCAACAGCTTCTCACCTGTGAAAAGCACCTTAAAAACCACTGGAAGGATTAAATCCTCATACTTACGCTCAGCCCAAGGGACCAGACAGGGTGTTTTAATTTTTCTGCTAAACTTTCCAGTGCCAGGTCTCACAGAGAGCTACAGGGCTGGTGGTACAGGGCTCTGGTGCAGGAACCACACAGACCTGTGGCACTTCAGACAAACCCAGTCCATTCCTCAGGGCTCATCTGGTTCTCCTGTAAATGCTTGTGTGGGGATGTACTTCACACCAGAGTAATGCCACGGCTGTTCTGCTTGATGCATTATTTCCTCTGAGTTTGAGGAATTCAGAATAAACTGAGATGGCTGATCCTTTCTCCCATTAAATGTATGAAAAAGGACCCACATTTATTTTTCTCCTGTTTCAAATATATCCTTCAGCTCTTTCTTTAATTTTTTTTTCCTCCTTTGCTTAAACATTGAAAACTTTCTACGGAGATTGAAATTGCCCTTGGTTTCACTTACAAGACACAGTTTAAACTTATTTTTCCTGCTGTGAAAACAAAGGGTTATAATAATTCACAATCATAACTGCAGCAGAAATGCCTACCTTCCCTCTGCAATACCAAGCAGACCTTTCCCTAGGATCACATGCTATTTAAAGTGTTTCATTTTCTCCTGGTACAAGCAGAAGCCTCATCAAAACTGTGAATTTCAGATAAGCGTTTATCAGACTTTTACTGTAACCATCTCAGAAATGAGCTGTCATCAGCAAATTTAATCTCTCTCTGGCTGCTTTAATTGTTAGCACCATTTCTGCCAAATCCTTCACAGTCCTCATAGCATGGAAAGTTTCTTTAAGACTTTTAATTCAGTCAGCAGAGATTGCACACAGTATTTTTTTTTTTTTTTCATATTTATGACTTAAACATTTAAAAAGGTGGAGGACCTTGATTGAACAGCTGAATTATGGAAATGCAACTGCATCACTAGTATTAAATACTGAGTGTGAAATATGGAAATATGTAGGTGAGAGGGTTTGGGAAGAACCCTGCCAGCCAGAATAAAGCTCTGGAAGATATTTTTGACTTGATTTGGAGGGAGGATAAATAGAAATATATTTTCTTTAGTGGTGTGGGTCATGCAATTTTACCGGTGTCTACAAATAATTGCAAACAGGCCCCAATTTTAAGCATAATGAAGGACAAAAAATTATGGGTTTATGCTTAAAGTTGCTGTAGGAGGCTTCAGCAAAGCTGGGTCGAGCCTTTCACTTTGCCACAGGCTTTCTCTGTGACCTTGGGCAATTTAGTTTGGCCTGGACTCTCAAAGGATTCAATGAAGTAAAAACCTTTTTTATGGAGCCTGTGGGAATGCATTTGGGGTACCCCAAATACCAGGTCCTACCCATGAGCACTAATTACTACTGGATTTTATCTGCCAGTTGTTTGCCCACCCTGGGAGCACAGGGAGAACTTCCTACAGTTCCTCAGAGGTCATTTTAAATCCGACACTCCCAGATGGGGATTTTTTAGGTGTCATCCAAAATTCTTCCATGGTTAAACTCTTCTTGCAAACCACTTATCAATGTGTTAAACAGCGTATGAGCTAATTAAACCAAAACAGTCCTTTTCTCCAGTTAAGTCCTTCAGTATTAGCTTCTGACAGTGAACTCATAAATCTAGAGCTAAGTGGATGAAGTGTGGATGATACTGTACTATCAGGTAGACAGAGTATGACTTTATCTATCTATACATATATATATGTGTGTATGCCTATATAATACCCTGAGATGCATAAAAATATATAGAGAGCTATAGATGCATAGATATAGAGAGAATTATGTAGATATATAGATATCAGTGAGTTATATATATATTTCAGTGAGTTATATATATATCTGTGAGGAACTATGATTACAACTTTGGACCTTCCTTACATAGCACACTTTTTTCTGGTTAATTCAGACATTCATTGCATGTAAGAAGTTGCTTCATTTCAACAACAATTACAAAACTTTCCCAGGCAATCTGTTCCAAATTAAACACTAGGATAAGACCTCTTGAATTTTTATCCCTGGACAGTTTTTTAAAGTTAAGCATCTCCCAAAGATGTAAAAACTTTGACTGGGAAAGAAATTACTAAGTAATGCCTATATTAGTAAAACTGTGATTCATGGACAACAGTGAGTCGTTAGGCATCAATAAACAGTCCTAGCTGATGACTATACTCAGCATGTGGTGGGAAACTATGAANATATATGTGTGTATGCCTATATAATACCCTGAGATGCATAAAAATATATAGAGAGCTATAGATGCATAGATATAGAGAGAATTATGTAGATATATAGATATCAGTGAGTTATATATATATTTCAGTGAGTTATATATATATCTGTGAGGAACTATGATTACAACTTTGGACCTTCCTTACATAGCACACTTTTTTCTGGTTAATTCAGACATTCATTGCATGTAAGAAGTTGCTTCATTTCAACAACAATTACAAAACTTTCCCAGGCAATCTGTTCCAAATTAAACACTAGGATAAGACCTCTTGAATTTTTATCCCTGGACAGTTTTTTAAAGTTAAGCATCTCCCAAAGATGTAAAAACTTTGACTGGGAAAGAAATTACTAAGTAATGCCTATATTAGTAAAACTGTGATTCATGGACAACAGTGAGTCGTTAGGCATCAATAAACAGTCCTAGCTGATGACTATACTCAGCATGTGGTGGGAAACTATGAAACAATAGAATTAGATTTATCTGATTCCAAAGAACTAATTTGCTGAGTTTGGTTTCTTTATCTTTATTATTTCATATGGTTGGCATTTGAATTTCTTTATTTTTGTGAAACTTGTTTTCCTGTATGAGGATCTTGCAGAGTCCACGGTAATCTGTTTTTACTTTGAATGTGTGCTTGTTCATTTGGTTGTTTGCTTTGGATAATTACATCCCTCCTGCCATATCATTCCCTTTTGTAAACTATGGGAGTTACTAATGCAGCATGATTTGCAAATTCAGATTATTCTAAATGAATATGCTATTTGGAATTCACTTCATGCCATTTCAAGCATCCAAGTTTATAATATGCTTTGCATTCATGCCAATAAAGATCAAATCTGAATGCTCAAAAAAAAGTGAAGATAAAAGGATATTTCTACAATTCTTCCATCTGATTGGAGCCTTTTATTTTGATCCTAAGGGACAGCTGTGTCTGATCTTGCCACAAGTTTTATGGTTCTGACATGATTTCTCTTGTTGAGGGGTTGGAAACTGTCAAAGGTGATATTCCTGCCCTCCCAGCTTGGTTAAGGCAAGATGCAGAATGCTAAAAATTGGAAGACAGAATCACTAATTTTCCATTCTCATCCAACTTAAGGTATAAAAATTCAAGATAAAACTAAAGAAAATGAAAATTAATATTTCATCTACATATTTTTGTTCTCCCAGAGTGTAAGTGGCATCATACTTACTATGAAATTCAAAAGGAACTTTGTCTTCCATCCAGGAGGTTAAGAGAACATCCTGTGCACCACTGATGATATCAGCCATCGTTTCTGCCCCAGTAGAATTTGTTCTTATTTCCTAAAAGGAGCGCATGCCTTCTCCTCTCCACCAGATCCAGGAAGGTGTAGGATATCTGGGCTGCTTTCATGACCCCTGTGAGGCAGTAAACACGTAGGCTGCAGCCTGTCAAAGCCATGAGTTGGTGTGTTATGAATTCAGTCACTATATGCCTCGTTTCTCAGAACACGTAAATATTGAGACACAAAATTTAAGGAACTGATACACTGCATACCGTGCTTGAAAATATGGAATGTATTCCACTGCAAAAATTTCCGGAAAGCATAAAAGTATCAACAGTTAATAAAGTCCCAAAGGAAACCTTGTCCAGTGAATGGTTTTAGGAAATTGTAAAAAATCTCCAGAGAGACTGCCGAGAGAGTCATTAAGATAATGATGATACATTTTTCTCACATTCAAGAATGGACTCAACAGGGATTCTTGATGTCACAGACACATTGTAGTGATATCTCTATATTAAAAATTTTTGAGTGGAAATTTACAGACTGTACCTAAACTGTCTCATTCAATACCAAAGTTGGTAAGAGTTTCTACATGACTTCTTTTTGTTTTTGCTCAGAACCATTATGCTGTTTTCCATACCCTCTTGTCCCTTTTCTATTCCTCCCAACTCACCTGTCATCTCAGTTCTTTACCCAATTTTATAGACATCATAGAGTACTAGAAATGCTTTTTTTTTGGATTCCTTACATATTTGCATTGAACCTCATACAATCATATCTGGGAAGTCTGGGGCTTTCTCTGTGTTCTAGAAGAGAATATAATAGATGAACCTCAAGAGAACCAAAACAGAATGGCAGACACATACTCAAGACAGAAAAATACATTATAATTGGATGAAGACCAAACTAAAATGACCTGTGACACAGCCGGTGTTATGCCTCCAGGTCCTGATTTCCCAAATCACCCAGCCTGGGAAGATGGCCAGGTGCACTGTGAATTCAGTCCTGCTGGATTGCCTGGGCTTTTGTCCTTCTGTGAAAATCGGTGCACAGAAGGGAAGGAAGACAGTGAAAGAATTGGTTCAAATTCAGGTCTTGTTCCTACTTAGGGGCAAAGAACAGCCAAGATGTAGGTCCTTACCCAAAGCCCAGATGTTTTCCTAGGCCATCTTGAAGACCCTGCACGTGCTTGCACTGAATGCACTCTGAATAGACAAGGCCTAATGCCACCAGTAATGGTCTTTATAATCCATATTCTCAAAGAACTACCATTTAGTAGTGCATACAGCAAAAAAAAAAGAATTCATAAAATATACAGCCAGTGGATATACTGTAATCTGTGAAATAATGCTGGCTAGGGCACTTCCTGACCTTGATCCTGTTCCAAGTCTGAGAACATGTATTTCTGTAGACAAAAGAGAAAGCATCTAATCTTTATTTACAGATCTTCACTGAGTGAGAATTTGGCGGAACCATAAACTGCTCTGTTGATTAATTAGCCTCATTGTGTACTTTTAGACCTCACTGCTTATGTGACTTGCTTTCAGAAAGCAGAGCTACACAAGCAGACAGGATGAAACATGGGGTGTTTTTCTCCACGCTGCTGCTGCACCAAGTGGGTGACATGGTGCCGGAACCATATCGCAGGATGGCTCACCGCAGCCAAGGGAGGAGTGAAGGATGAGGAGGAGGCTCTCTGCATGAAGTTCCAGAGAAGTTTATTCCATGGGGGTGTCAAGGACAAAGAGCCCCGAACATTCCTGTGCACCTTGAAAGGTAGGAGGGGTTCAAATGCACCTTGAAATTGGTAGGAGGGGACACTTAAGGGGGTTGGGAGGGGAGGGATAGCGGGAGAGATTGATGGGATGACAGCAAACTGGGGGGCAACGGGTGGAGAGGGTTGGTCACGTGCCCCAATGGGGTGCCAAGGATTAAGGGATTTCCAGAGGGAAGGACAGGAATGGGTCTGGGATGGACAGGGAAGGGTGTGGAAAAGGGGACAGGGAATGGTGAGTGACAGGGAGTGTAGGAGGGGTTTAACAAGAACTGACAGGAAAGGTACCAAAATGTAGGAGGGGAGAACAATGTTCTAGGAGAAACCAACACGGGGGGAACTTAGAGAAGTATAAATGCATTGCAACAACAGATGATCACACACACACTCCTGCTAGCTGCTTATCTGCGTCGGTGGCAAAGAGCCGGAAAACGCCTTTGCATGCGGTGCATAGAGATGTTTATTCCAGCTGCACTCGTGGACAGCGGAGTGACAAAGACCCATGGGAAGATCTAGGGTTAAGTATGGGATGGTAAGGGTGGAGAGAGCATCAGGGACCAACTATCAGGGGGCAGGGAGCAGTGCATGGGCAGGGTTGGGGTATGGGAGCCCATGGGGGAACAGAGAGGGAGGGACTGAGGGACAAGGGGCAGTNAGGAGAAACCAACACGGGGGGAACTTAGAGAAGTATAAATGCATTGCAACAACAGATGATCACACACACACTCCTGCTAGCTGCTTATCTGCGTCGGTGGCAAAGAGCAGGAAAAGGCCTTTGCATGGGGTGCATAGAGATGTTTATTCCAGCTGCACTCGTGGACAGCGGAGTGACAAAGACCCATGGGAAGATCTAGGGTTAAGTATGGGATGGTAAGGGTGGAGAGAGCATCAGGGACCAACTATCAGGGGGCAGGGAGCAGTGCATGGGCAGGGTTGGGGTATGGGAGCCCATGGGGGAACAGAGAGGGAGGGACTGAGGGACAAGGGGCAGTGGGTGAGCAGGGAAACAGAACTGGGGTACATTAACGTAACAGAACAGGGCATCCTGTGAGAGAAGCCTCTTGTATAACTCAGGGAATGCTTTTCAGGATCCCTTCTTACCACAAGGGTTCCCACACCCCACCATTCCCATTCCATACCAGAAGCCACTCAATTCAGAAGGAGATTTAACCTCAGATGTCTTCTGCAACAGCCTCATGCATAGGCAGATCATCAGATGCAATACTGACATTTAAACACTGAATTGCCGCTTCTAACTTTCTTGAAGGTATTTATCCCCTGAGCTGCTAAGATAATAATGCAAGCAAACAATAAGCCATTAAAGGAAATAAAATATAAAAGCAATTATCAGACTAAGTAATTTTGAAGTACGATCTTAATGTAAGGATTTCAACCTTCTACTTTTATAAACTTGTTGGTTGCTTATAAATTAATTTTTTTTTAATAACCAGTCACCTTGGTAACTTAATTTAGTTTTTTTTGGGTTTTTTTAAAGTCCCATCATCCTAGATTTTTGATTGGTTTTTTTTGGATGTATGGAGTTGTTTTCTCTGGACAATGCAGCTCAGAAGTTTTCATGCATCTCCTTGACAGATACAAACATTATTCCCATTGTGTCCTAACTGAATAAAATATTTAAAGTGCAGAGCTAGCAGTGGAAGATTGACTGGATTCTAAATGAACTTTCTGATACCAAATGTAAAACTAGGGGGAACAGAGCACCAGAAACGAAGCAAAATACAAGGTTAAGTATTGGAAATTAATTAGTGAGTTCATCAACAACAACTCTTTGATGGTCTGAACTGCTTCCAGAAAGATAAGGAGAGAACAATTTGAGAAAACAACTGTTTGAGAAAACAATTAAATCCCATCCCATACTTGCATAGAATTATTTCATATTCTCATGCAAATCCTAAGACGTGGATACACTCAAAATACTAATGCCCTATATATGCACAGGCTGTTTCTGCTCTTGTTAACACCACTATGAATCAGAGGTAAATTAACAAGAGGTCTACAACAGAAAAGTGACAAGTGGTTTACTACCATGATACTGAGGAAATTCAGACCATCTATTTCTGACTTTCATCATCCTTATTACCAGCAGGAAACTATTTGCTACCTAGAGATCTTCACTGGTTTGGATGTTGCATGAACATGCAACCAAATTCAGCATGTTCACCATCAGGAGTCACTCACCCATACAATATGGATGGACAGTAGAGCACCCATCATCTTTTTAAGTGAGCCTTTCACCTTTATTGGATATTTCGTTGAATATCAGCACGACTCCATTGTCGTTTCCAAGAATTTATATAACAAGCTCCATTCCTGCTGCCCTACTTAGTGGCAAAGGAGAGAGGGATTGAAATCCAAATCCTCAGTGGGTGCTCGGTAACAAGTAGCCAATATGGAGCAAGCAGGACCAGATCCCTTCTTCTGCTCTCCAACTAAAACTGTTGGCACAACCCATGGATTAAGGAAGCAGACTAACAGCAAAGCAGATCAGTGTAGGTGGGTGACTGTGAGCATTGTTTCCAGGCTGTTCTCTTCATCTTTACCTAGGATCACAACAAGGATGACACTGAGGTGTTGCACCGGAGTTTGAAGAAGCTGGGATCCTTGTTGTCGTGATGATCCCTGGTATTCAGGGACAGGATTCTCAGCAGGAGTTCCTGCTGCTGCAGGCAAATGGTAGCAGTGCTGGCTGTGTGCCTGTGGCAGCACACGCTCCTGCAGAGCCCCTGCCACCGCTGTCACCACAGAGCAGCAGAAGCCTCATCCACCAGGTTCCTCTGTGCACTGAAGTCACTTGGAGTTTACTCCCCCGCTGGTTTTCCTCTCTTGATTTAGAAGGAGACAGAGACTCATTGAAATCACCTTCTTTTGCTGCCTGCTATTCTACATCACTTTGCATTTCTTCCTTAGGGTAGAACCAATGTTTCACTGACTCTCCTCACTGGTGCCACTAGGATAGCACAGGCTGGGATGTGAGCAGAGAATGGTCTTAAATTCTTCCTTTCAGTGAATAATGGGATGTAGAAAAGAGTTTATTGTTTCTGAGATAATGCTGTGTGATGACTAAATCTGGTGAGGAAATGGCCATCCAAGCATTACTGTAATAATGAAAGCACTCATTTATTTATCCTTTGATGAGGTTCCAAAGAGTCTAATCAAGTTAGAGACTCTTTATTGTTACTTTTCCTAGGCAGGATTTGACAACTTATTTGATGTTTAAAATAGAATATTTTCAGCTATTAATTTGGTCTTTATTTTATATATTTTGACTCGGTGAAAAATGAGACTGATTGTAGCCACATGTTTGTGATCTGCAGCAGCACATGCCGAAAAAAATGTGTAATTTTCTCACACCCTCTGCATGATAGAATAATCAAGATGTGAGATTGTATCTACGGGTAAGACTGAGTGGGTTCAAAAGTTTAAGTAAGTTGAGACTCTGGTATAATTTCACAGTCAAAACTCCCTATATATTCGGTATGAAGAAGCAGTATGCACCAGCAGGGGAGGATTACAACGTGAGGTATTAAGTGTCTCAATTAGCAAATAGCAGGAATCCTCTCTGCCTTGTTCATCTTTCTTCCCAGTGCCACAGCACATACTTCTGGGAATCAGAATTAGAGTCCTAGACTCTGAGAATCAGAAGAAACTGGTATCACACACACAAAAGGGATTTGGGGTCAATTTCAAAGGACTGGAGGTGATACGAGTGGCTTCTTCCTTATCCAGAGGAAATCAATTGAAGACAGCCCAACATAAGTCACAAAAGTTTGCTCATCACTCTGGCTAATAAAATAAAATCAGTAATATTAGAAAAAAATTGCTGAACAATTGAATTGCCCTCAGGCACTACCCCTGTAGGGAAATGCTGCCCTTTTATGTATATTTTTGTGAAACTGTATCTAACTTGTATCTTTGCTCTCCTTCACGTATTGGAAAAAATACTTTTTCTATAAATGTAAATATCAATATTATTTGGATCCAGTTTCCTGAATTCCCCTACTATGTCTTAAACTGATTCCAGGCAAGCAGCCTATCAGATCACCTCAGGTGCCAAAACTTTCTAACATATTTCAGTGCACTGATCAATAGGGTTGGGGTTTTTTTCCCTTTCTAGTCACACAAGCTGCACAAGGTGAAAAAAAATGCCACTGAATTAATATTTATTTTGCAACATAAAAGCGCCCAGCACTATCTACAAGTGTTATAATTAATTGGGATTAATTTCATGTGCAAAGTTTGGCTCTGAAGGTGTTGATGGAGTAATACATCAAAGAGGCTTCACCTCTGTAAAAAATCAATGCTAAAGTAACCTTGATTACTGTCTCTGTTGATGTCACACATAACACTAATCAGTCATCGTTTGCACTGAACACTATCATGAACAAATATTATTTGTTCTCTTATTGGCATTTTTGAGACCCTGGCATAATATTCACTGCAGCTCTCTAAGATGAGGTTTTCACCTTAGGGAAATTGTACAGGTTGTTTGGGAGCACATGGTCCAAGAGAAAAATTGAATGGATCTGAAAATCGAAAATAAGAAGACATACACTGCCATGGAACAAGGGGACATTTCCTTCCTCCCTTTCTTCTCATCTTTCCCTGCCTCTTCTCCCTTTCCATCTTTGATCTTTTTCTCCTCTATTTCTCTCTTTCTCTCATTTTCTTCCCCTTTCTTTCCTTCTCACTTTCTCACCCCCACCTCAGGACTAGAAAGTACATTTGACAGGGGCAAATTTCTGGAGGGAATGCTTTGCAATACAAGCAGGGGATCTCTAGAGATGCTGGGTCTGAAATACCTGACTTGCGAGGTATCTAAGCCTAATACAACCAAGCAAAATATCAAAGTGAAAGCACCCAGCTCACCTTTAATAAGGCTTGCTATCGATTTTTGTGATTGCTCCTTTTATTCTTCAGAGCAAGCAAACATCTGCCACCCAGCTCCTGCTCTTCTGTCCCCTCCTTTTTTATTATTCTTATTACTTTTCAGGCCCTCAGGAGTCCCTCCTCTCACCCCTCAAGTTCCTGTAACTGATTCAATCCCATTTATTTCAGTTCTTGCTGCTTCAAGCATCGCCTCAAAGCAATTTCTGTATTTATATTGGCTCCAGGGCATCTTGGATCAAGCTTTCAAGTATCAGCAAGGATGGGTTCACATCTTACCTGGGCACTCCATAAGGTGCCTCTGGACTAAGATTGTGTTGAAGTGGCAGCTCTCTCTCCCTAGCCCTTCTTGTCTTGGCCGGCAGCTGGAAATGACATTAGGGCTGAATGAACAGAAAAAAAAAAAAAAAAAATTAGTAGGGATGGGGTCATTGTACAACCAGGTACCATCCCAGCATGCATACAGGCTTCAATCAAGAGCACATGGGAGGAGTTGGATTCCAAACCAAATCTGTTCTTACGTAAGGAAATCCTCTGTGGATCAAAGTTTTAACTAAGTTATTCCACGTCTACTCACATCCCATCTCCCTTTCTCCCCCCACATATTCTCTGTGTGCATTCCCCCAGGGATAAAATCCAGTTTATGCATTTTTGTCATGAGAGCAAATGACAGAGGAGAGAAGTTTGTGATAGCTTCTTATATTTTTCTAGTTTAGATAGAATAAATTAACTCAAAACAGAAAAATATCTGAAGATGCTTCTGTCACAGAAACAGTCAAGCATGACTTATGGATTTCAGCTGATGGAAAATATGTTAAAAAATTCATCACAATTTTTAGATACAGTCTGAATAGCAAGTGTTTACTTACCAGTTGGAAAATGGGGCTTTTAGATCTCCTATACTGGTTCTGCTTAGTATAGCAGATGGTAGCCCTATAGTGCCACACCGTTTTCAAAGCCACATTGAGAAAACCTCCTTATTTCAATCCCATCACATCCACGCCACATCTGTCCCTGAATAGGATGAATTAAACACAAACACACAAAGAGCGAAAACAAATATTAAACCAAAAATTGAGTGGCTATGAAAAACATACATATTGCAAACATGCCAGATTCCTTTATTTAGAGTAAAGAATGGTATTACAGCCTCTCATTTTGTCTAATATCATTCCTCAGTGAGGAGTAAGGGGTGGCTTTACACATTTAATATTTTGTTGCAAACTGTGGTCATTTCCCAAACCTTTGTCAAAACTCTGGTTAGCAGTGGGGAAAAGAGAAGCTGGTGGCAAAGGCAGGAGAAATAGAGCTCCTGTTGGTGCTCCCAGGATCTGTGGCGACTGGTCAGACTCGGATGGATGCTTTGGGCTGGCAGCCTGGCCACAGCAGATGTTGCTCTGAACCCTGGCTCTCTTCTCAGGCCTGGGATGGCATCTGGTTTATCTAGTCAGGCTCCTTCTCTTTACCAGTCTTTCTAAGACTGGGCAGAGCTAGACAGGCTGTCAACCATGCAGTGCAGCAGATCTCAGAGACAAGTGGTAAGCAAAGAAAAACACACACACACACACATATGCACATGCGTGCACAGAGGAGCTAAAATGGCTGTGGGGAATCCGAAAAGAAAAGAGAGAGTTTAGTTCTTTGTTGACCCAGTGGTAAATGGCCATCGTGTGCCACTGCAGATGTAATGTTTGTGAAGGTGGTGTGATGCATGAGACTGAGAGCCTTGGAAAATATGTACATTTTATTGTGGCCTGCCCGAGAGAATTTTCCGTGTTTCTTTAATGATGCGTTTTTACAAAGCTGTGAATGAATGGATGAATTCTCCAAATGAAAAACTCTACCTGATATATTATTTTAGCCGAATTATTTGTCTTTCTTTTCTTTGTTTGTCTGTTTTAGTCTTTCAACTTCACTTCTGTATTTTTTGTCAAACTCCCCCCTATTCCACCCCTATTTTCCTGGATAAAAGAATGTACTGGGTTTTTTTAGGGTAATCTTTTCTGACAGGTAAGATTACTTTAGGAGAGGCCTATTGAACTATCAGCGTTATGACACCTTTTCTGTTGTATCAGTGCTTGACTGATCCCTTGATTTCTTTGGGATCAATTAAAATTGCTTTTCTTCCCTTCCATGGGCAGGTAAAGCAGAAATATCTTGAAGATAGCACCCTAAAAAAGCTACATAATTAAAGTATGATTGCAGTGATGTAAAATTTTATTCTCAACTCCCCACAAATGTTTTCCAACTGAACAATATTTGAATAGAAACAATAAGGGAAAAAAAGCTGAAATTTGGATGACTCCTTCCATTGCAATTTCTTAGATGTTTTCTCATTATCCAAGCATACTAAACATGGAAGAAGTTAACTTGTGGTCTGACTTACTGTCATAAAAATGGGAAAATTTAACAGGAAGCAAGGTGACACAGTAATAGACCCAATCCTGCAAAGGCTTCTTGGAGAAGAAAACTGCATTCAAATGCCAACAGGCACCAAACATTAAACTTTCAACCTATTCCTCGGTGGAAACATAATAAATCTTTTTTGTCTCACAGGCAAGTGAATGTTCATTTTTGTCTGTGGTCAGGCAGTCTATCTGCTTTGCTGTTAATAAACCCTCAGCAGTCTTTCATATTTAGTGTATATAACTTTACATTAAACCCTATTTATTTTCACTGTATTGAATATACATATTTACAATGTAACAGGGGATCATGAATGGAAGATCTAGATCATCCTAAAAGCATCATTCCCTGTATCTATTTATAATCAATCAACAGTGCCACAAATACATAGATACCATCCACTTGCCAAGACATCGTGGCATTTGCACGATAATTTCAATGACTTTCACAAATACAAATGTTTGACAAACATAAGAAGTGATGTTGATCTCCACATGCACGAGAGACATGACAGTGATTTCCAGATGCACAGCTGGAATTACTGCCCCTGCTTCAACTATCCTGCCAAACACTTCTCTAATCCTGTGATGATGATGATAATAATAATAATAATAATAATAATAATAATAATGATGATGATGATGATGATGATGTTGATGGTGATGATGGTAAAATATCCTTGGAGTCAGCAGTCACAAATTCATTGAATAAGTATTAAATGCAAAAAAAAGTGAAACCAGGTCTTCAGTTGGGTTACTCAATTTCAAAAGGGAAAACTTTTGACAAATTACACGAACAAGCAAGTGAAGTCAATGGAAGCAATGAGTTCAGGGGCTTACAGTGTGACAGGTTCCTCCAAACTCTTTAAGTCAGCAGCGAAAAGTTATCTGAAACTTGCACATCAAGCAAGTGAGAACAAAACTTTCAGAAAAGGTTTCCAAAGGCATTTGGATGTATAGCCACCTCAAAAAGGACATTAAGAGTAAGCATAAAGCCTACGAGAAATTGAGGGGAAAAAAAGGATTGATCAGCAAGTAAAGGTACACCTCTGAGGTCACAAAGTGTAGATATAATGTAAGAATTGCCAACAGCCACGCTGAGTTAGGCCTTTCAAAGTATATTAAAACAAATAACAAAAAAAGCTCTTCAGTCACATAAATGAAAAAGAGAGCAGAAAAATGCGAACAGTATCATATGCAGCAGGGTTGGGTAGAGAAAAGGTAGTATATGTCTGGTTCTAAGTATTTAGCCTCATTTTCCAATAAAGGATTCTTGACCAGACAGAAGAGATGATGAGAGTATAGAAGTGAAAACAAGATACCTATATGCAAGAGAAAGAAAACCAATATTTTATCTAAATAAATAAAACAAATAAATTATAAAATTAATTAATTAATAAATTATGGCCTTTCCAAAATGTAAATTAACGACTGACAGATAAGTGTTTTAACTATAGACTAATATTACTGAAAGTTGCATTTGGTGTTTAATTTCATGATGGATAAATTATATGCTCCTCAGTGACAAAGCTTCAAAGTCATGAGAAGGCATCTCCTATCTTGACAATTCCCCATCTGAAACAGTTTGTGTTTATCCTGGGAATTAGGACAGGTGAGGTTTTTCCCTCTCTTGGCAGGAAAAGAGAGTCCTGTTCTTGAACAGGCAGCATTGCTGAGACAGAGCAGATGTGATTTACTTCTGACTAACTTAGGGCAGGTAGGGTTTGCCACCTCCTTCTGCTCATCCTGGCCCAATTAACAAGTGCTGAGTTCAGTTTTCATAGCACCTCCTTGGGTTTAAGCATGAGTACTTGGATTCTACCTGTGAAGTTGTTTTATAGAAGGAGAGGATTTCTGCGTCTTCTCCTTCTTGTGCTCCTCATCCTTTTTCAAGTGAGGGATTCTGACAATGTATTCTTTAACCACTTGCCATGGAACCTGAAGAAAGAACCTGCAGGCTGCATATTATATTCAGCCTTTCCTCTTTGGCTAGCCCTGTGTACTGAAGAAATGAAGCTCAGCTTTCTGAGTGTTAACATGCGTTGAGGGCATTTTGCGCCAGATCGTGGTAGTAATTCTCTTCTCATGATCTGCATAGTGGATTAAGTTCAGCACATGGCCAGTAAACAAACAGCAGTCCACTAATATTTAGATAAATAAGATCTTTATGCAATAATCTGATTTCAGGATTTTGTACTCAAGTATCCTAGATTTCATGTTGCTTAGACACACTTGTGGCACAAAAAGTTTGGCTTTCTTTTTTGGCACTGCGGCACAGCACAACTGAAAAAAAAAAAAAATCAACTCACCCAGCAGATTAGAGACATAGGTTTGGATTAAGTCAGATGCAGAAAAATAAAACTGTGTATTAAATCAGACCTCTAGTTTGTGGTGTGAATGTTGCTGTAGAGAACACATGAGGCACCACTGCTGTCCTAAGCCTGCCAGCTTTGTTCTGGGTACAGACAGGCAGACCAGAGTTCCCCAGGAGTCTTAGCCAGGACAGTACTTGGTTTCTGGTTCAGATTTGACATGCAGACTGGAAAATATAAGAAACTAAAAAGCTAAAGTACATGCAACTCACAAAACTTTTCAGAACTGTTTGACAAAGCTTCAGAATTTATTTCAGGGAGGTGTTTGGCAGATGCACCTGAGTTACAACCAATATGGTAACTTCAGTTGGAGGTATAATTTCATGTGCAATAAGGAGATAGACTGCTGTTTGGATAGTTTCAAAAAAAAGAAAGAAAATGTGATCTTCTATTATTGCATAAGATACAGAATAAACCACTTCAAATACTTGTTTCTTAAAACTAGAAGAATGGAATACTTTTAATAATAAATTTCTTGTTTGAAAATATTTTTATTTTGTTTTGCTTTATAATAAAGATTCCTACCAGCAGGACATTAAAATATATTATGAAAGATTTATACGTTCATTAATTCCATGGCAAAGGTCATTTATATTACTGGGTGAAGACAATGAGAAATGCTTTCCTTGTGAAACAAGGGTTCTTAATGAGACCACCTACTCCTTTCTTCCCTGCTGAAACCAGTTAGATGTATCAATTATTTGTTTTAGTAGGAAGAGCTGGATAATAGTCAAAGAAGGGATGTAAGCCAAGTATTGTTATATGCAGAATTACTCTAAGAGGATCTATATTTCAAATACTAATCTGTAAGAGAATGAGGCAACCTTGCTCTGGATAGGAATTAGGTAGCTCAATTCTGTGGATTTCAGCAGAGCTGCATCAAGTTCCTTGTTTCTGGAGATTCAGGGAAAATATGGAAAATGGTAAGTATCTAAAACAACAAGGTTTTGGTGAGATTTTCAAACATGCTTTGATGTCTAACTTGGTCTGAATCTCTTTGTGCTCTAGTACTTTGGGATTACCCAGGGTCTCCTGGACAAGAAAGACATGGACATATTGAAGTGGGTCCAGAGGAGGCCAGAAAAACAATGAGAGGGCTGGAACCCCTCTGCTGTGAAGAGAGAAGGCTCAGAGAGTTGGGATTGTCCAGCCCAGAGAAGATAAGGCTACAGCAGACCTCACTGAAGCCTCCCACTCCCCAAAGGAGGCTTATGAGGAAGATGGACTTTCGCCAGAACCTGTGGTGACAGGAATGGTAACAGCTTCAATCTGGAAGAGGGTAGTTTCAGATTAGGTATTAGAAAGAAATTATTGACTGTGAGGATGGTGAGGCACTGTCCAGCCAAGCTGTAGGTGCCCCATCCCTGAGAGGCGTCAAGGCCAGATCAGATGGGACTTGAGCAACCTGGTCTGGTGGAAAGTGTCCCTGCCAGTAGCAGAGGAGTTGAACTGTTGAACTAGATGATCCTTAAATGTCCCTTCCAACCTAAATCTTCCAACCATAACCCTTCCAACCCACGATTCCATAAATCACCAGAAACTTGACTATTTGAATCAGGAAAGTTAAAAAAAAATTCCGTTTGGTTTATGTTTGTTTTTTTTTATTTTATCCCCTGTCCTGTCCCACAAACATTTCCTCCTGAAACAGAATTAACAAGGTTGTGCAGGGAGGTCTGTATGAGGGAGACTGCAATCTAGTGATCTATTCTGTACAAGATGTTGAGTTGCTGGATCATTTCACTGCACTGATTACCTGCTAGCTAGTGAAAAAAACATCTTGAACTTGCATTGTTTTGTCAAACAATTTGACCAAAAGATCTGTGAAGAGAGGTACTGGTTTGGGGACAGATCATCATGATTTTTGAATGTTCAAATGGTGAAAAAAGAAAGAAAATCCCTTCAGCAGATCTTACATTTATGTGTAAAACTTAATTATGCCAAAGTGGGATTATAAATGGGATATGAGACAGGATAAACTGAGAACATCTTGGTAGCATGGCTTTCAATTCAAGAATTGAATAAACATAGAACCACTAGGATGACAAGAGGACTGACCAATTTAGAAGCTAGTGTTCGTCTGACAAGATGAGAAATGTCTAACGAAACCACCCAAATTCTGCAATCAGGGAGGTGTCTGAGTGATGGCTCTCCTCTAGTGTGCACAGCAAACACAGAGGGATTACCTGCCTCTTGGAAGCTGTGGTGACATTTGAAGAATTAACAGCATGGGGGTCTCAGGCTCCAGGCAGAAGAGTCTTCCACCCCACTGGAGCATGGTAGTCAAACATGTGGCCCCTGCCCTTCCTTGAAACTAGAGACATGGCATTTCAGCTCAAACAAGCGAGTGGTCCACGGAAAATAACCCCGTGACAGCTGCCTGCTGGAGCTACCTCTCTGGGTGCAAGATCCTCATTGCCGGCGCTTGCATCCCGCTTTAGCAACACAAAGTGTTCCAGATGCTTCAGCACCACTTTGAAACTCCTTTCTTTGTGGAACTCCCCATGAACTGCCTGCTGATAAGTATTATTTAAAACGCTGGTGACATCAAGATAGAAAGGCTATAGTGCTGTTGGAGTGGCAAATTGGGGAGGGGGAAAAGGGAATGTGAAAATTCAGCTGAGCTGTTATCATCTAGGACTCGTGTGGTTCTCTCGTGTGAATGTGCTTTTTGTTTGTCTTTGCATTATTGCCTGTAAACAACAGAGACTTCTTTCTTTTAGAGTTCTTTTCCATCAGCAGGGTGCTATTCACTCCCTCAGAGCAGTGAAGGGTCTGAACCTGGAATTTTGCACAAGAACTTAACTTTCGTGCCTAGGGAAATAGCCCCAATGAAAGCAGTAAGAGTATTTAATACTTAATGATGAGTTCTACTGAAAGACATTTCCTTCAAAATGATGGTTCATTCCCCAGTCATTACACCCATCAATAAAAACGTTAGAGCTTTAAAATTAACACCTAAATAAGCTAAAATAAAGATTTTGCTTTTCTTCTTTTGAAACTACAGGTATTTAATCCAATATTGTCATAGAAAAAAACCCCAAACACAGTATACTGAGGGCATGAAATTCATTTTGAGCCTGGCCCTTTAACAGATTTTGTTTGTCTTTTTAACTCTCAGTAGATACAGTGTATAACTTTCATTGTGAAATTAAATTCACAATGTTTCATGCAACATGATTATTCCTTTGCCACCAACTAATTATCTAAAAAACAAAACAGAACAATAAAATATATGAATTATTGCAGAACAGTCATGGCAGCTGCTTGCACTTTTGCAAGTTTCATTTTATTTAAGTCATTTTCATCTCTCAGCATTTTTTAAGTTATTGAGGGATTTTTTTTTTCTTAGTTTTGCTTTGGTTTAGAACATTTTTATGTTGTAACATAAATAAATATATGTGTGTATGTAAATAGGTGATCATACACACATCATGCACAATTCACATGAGATCCAGGAGCTGAACATACAGTAGTGACTGTGAGTGAATATTTTTTAAAGAGAACAATACTATAAAAATATATTTCAATAAGACTACTAAACTTTACTATCCTGGAGGAGTAATTTATATTGTAGGAAGGAAATTATAGATAACCCAGGCAAATATTGATACATCATGGTTACTTAATTTCTGACTAATTACCAAAAAGATTTATAGGATCATGGAGTTGTAGCTATAAACCTTATGGTTTCCTTGGCAAAAGTTCAGCTGATTAGTTTAAGAGAAAAATGGCTTTGAGACAACCAGATTCCTGACTTTAGTGTGATCAGGTGGAAATTCTGGTCTCTAGAGGATTATCAGGTCAACAACCTGAGGAATATTTATGGATACATCAGGGGTATTACCTCCTCACTTAAAGATATAGGTTTGTTCAAGTATTATGTAAAATGCAGCCTTCAAAACCAGAGAGACATGAGAAAATGTATTTGTATGCAAATTGTGCTTTCTGCTTTAAGTTGCTAATCATGGTCATTTTTGTTGTAATTTTATGTTTCCCCTTGTGGAAAAATGTTACTGTGGTGCATTGAATGTGCAGTATAACCAATTTTGTGTCACCTTAACAACAGGCTAACCATTTATTGAATATAGTAAGGCTAGTCCAAAGAAAGATAACAAGCCAGCTGTCTCAGTGGCTTCCAAATTGCTTGCCATCACCCAAAATAAATTTTATCCTGCTCTTGGACACTCTAATAATCATGCTTCCAGTTCTATAGTGTCGATTTACATCAATAATGCAAGTGCAAAATTAATATCATGTCAGTGTGATGTATCATCTGAGATAAATGGAAGCAGACTGAACCTATTTTGCAGAGGACCTAAGAATGAAAAAATAACCAAACCTGCAATGTTCTGGACTGGATCATAGCTGATGGCAGGTGAGAGTCAAAGTCTCTTAACAACTGCCAGGATGTAACAAGGACACTTTTGTCTGCTCATCTCAGCAGAACTGTCTACAGGCAGATTCCAGGTGCATTTTGCCATTTGAACTTTAACTTTGTTCTAGCCAAAAAAAAAAATAAAATCAACCTGTGCCTACAAAGAAGAAGGAAGCATTAACAAACATAGAACCCCATGTAGTGCTTTACCAGCAGCTACAGCATTGCTTCTTGCAAGGCACTCCAAAAATAGCTCTCTCCATTCTTCGGACCCCCCACACTAGGGTAATCTGCAGTACAGTCACTATTCCAAACATCTGTTATTTTTTCTGTCTTTTTCTTATTTTCTTCATACAAAGCTGCACTTGGTGGATTTCAGCTGCTATCCAGTTATTTGGCAAAAGGATGTGAGAATCCAGCTTCTTAGGGGCTTTCAGTATGTGTGGGATCGAGGTAGCACAGCAGTTCCCTTCTTTTTCTGAGACTGCTGCCGCAGCAGCTCCAACAACAAAAAATGCACAGTTGGCGGTTTCTTTATTTTCATCTTTGTAGTGTTCTTGGCACCAAATTCTGGAACGGATAAATTAAAATGGTGTCTGCCTAATCCCTCTGAGAGATTTGTTTGCAACTTAGACTATAGCATTTTCCTTGAAAAGACTTTAAAAATGTCATATTTTTGAGCTGGATTCTCATTTTGGTGTAATCAATTTTAATATGTAACACACAGAATGTGTTCTTTAAGCTCTAAGGTACAAGTTAAGCAGCAAGGAAGTTCATCTGATGACATCTGAGACACACATCCATGCTATACAGGATCACACAACAAAGGACTTTATTTCACGTTGCTTTTCCTTTTAATAAGATCATCTAAGAGAGCACATGAAATATTGAATGTCATGTTTGAGGACCTTNAAACCACACTGTCAGATGGATGGTCCTGGAGAATTAAGTTTTCTGTATACAGAAATAATATGCAATAAAAATTAGTCCTTGTTAAGAGCACTGCAGTGCTTACATGAAACACCACTTCCACAAAATCTAAAAGGTATCCTGTTCTCTTTAGAAATTGGATCTTTGAAACCTTTGTATCAATTATGAGTTTGGCAACTTCTTTTAAAAGGGTGCAGATACTCTTCCATTAAAACGTGGTAAAAGCTAATCACAATGTTTAAATAATTAGTTCAGAGAGTATCAAAGCTAATGAATACCTGCTTCCAGCTTTTCTTCTTTCTCTCTGCATTTCTTTCACCATGTGAATTCTCTGATGTTTAATAAAGTATGAGCATCCGAAGGTTTCACTAAGGGGAGTACGACAAAAGTGTCTTTCAAGTTGTATGTTTTCCCAGAATAAACAGCATTGTAGCAGCACATGACAGAATGTCTTTGAAACCTTTATTTTTCTGTCAAATTTGGATGAAGTCAACATGTTGTGTAGAAAGATATTGTTGATGGGCAGAAAAAGAGTGGGAGAGAACATATATTTGATACGCACACACACACACATACACACACACACACAAAATGATTATTCAGCACAGGATATAAAAGGCATTATATTCCAAATGTGATTAAACCAGCTACAGATGTCTACATAGCTGATGTCTATCCCCAAATCCATTTATTTAAATAAAGAAAAAGCTATTTGGGAGAAAATACTTATTTTAGGGTCTGAGGTGTGTTGTTCTCTTTGTCCCTTTTCCTTTCCAGGGAGTATAACGAGGGCCAAGGATGTCTCATTCAGATGCTGATTGTCCACCTTGTTTCCTTTCAGTCTCCTTGATCCAGCCCATCCAATAGTACCTCTGGTTTGTATTTAAAAAAGCACCTTTACTTTCTAAGATATTAAGCATGTGATGTTTCAGCCAATCTTATTCTCAACTATACCAAACGGAGTGGGAAGAAATAATTTTTTTTTTTATAAGCTTGCTTTCAACATGCAGCAAAATGTAACTCATGAATCAGTCAAAGAAACATATTGAAGATTCATCAATGTAATAAATACCCCCTAAGTTCAAATGAAATTAAACAAGAAAGGATGGTATCTTAGTCATTTCAGTGTCCTTTGTGAGTTCCAAGGCTCCCCCAGTTCTTAAACAGAGATTTTATTGTTATTCCATTTCTTCCTACACAGGCTGTTATGCTACATTTCTTTCCTTGTGCTCTTTCCTGAGCACCTTCTTTTGAGTATGTGAAATGATGTGAGGCGGATCTATCTCTCATTTATTTTTTGTTTTTTGGGTTTTTTTTTTTCCATCTTCTCTTTCCTTCCACAATTGCAAAATATTCACTTTATGTGGAGGACCTGCTATGCTATGCATATATGTATATATGTGAAGGATGATGAGTTTAAAAAGGTTGTTATGAACTAGATAAAATCTAGTTAAGTACTAGATAAAATCACAGACAAATCATGAAAATAATACCTATCCTAAACATACCATAGGAAAGAGATAGAAGGGAGAATTATGTGGTCTTGATCAAGTTCTTGTTTATTGCAGGCTATTAAACATGACTGAGCTGCCTTTATGTTAATTACAATACTGTGCATCTGTCAGACACACATCTGTCCAGAGGTGTCTGGAGACTGAGAAACAATGACTACTCAGTGGAGTTTTTCAATTTAAACATCCTCATCTTTTGTTAAGCAAGTAAAAGTGAGTAAGTAAAAGAGACACCTTGTCTATAATTGTAATTTATCTCCCTTTTTCATTCATTTTCATGCTTCAATTTTGGTCAATATCTGGGGGAAAAAAAAAAAACACCAAAAAAAAAAAAACCCTACCAAAAAAAAATCAAAAAAAACCCACCAAACTTCACAAACTTTCCTCCTGTTGCATCCCATTACAGTGTGCAAACTGGTATCAGGTGGTTTCATAAAGGGGAAAAGTGAACTTCTTCCCAGGAGGCTGAGATCTGCAAGATTATTTCACTCTCAAAATCTGCCTCTGTAGGCAGCCTGTAAAATATCACATGAAATAGGACTGAAGCATTCAAGAAGCTCACACTTCTAAGAAGTCATAACAGGTTTCCTGAAGTCTGACAGTTTCATATTTGTACTGCTGTAGCCCATGAAGAAAATATTGAATTAAAGTATGAGTAATAGGTCTAAGGTACCCTCAACAGAATGTGAGCTGAGTCATCTAATCAGCCTTAAATGGTTCAAAGAATTTTGTGGAAATTTGATTACACCAGAACATTGTATTCTGGGTTTTTCTTCATAAAAAAATAAAGGACTTGATCATCAGCTGAGGATGAATGTCTTCAGTGATTAGAGACTCCACTGAAACTTCAGAATCACTTGAATACTTTTTTTCACTTCCATTTGGTCAGATTAAGCTTTGACTCTCCACTCTCAGCTCAAACCTCAGATTTCCTCCAATCTTCAAGGCATAAAATGTTTCATTAACAGTACGATCTTCCAACAGCACAATAAGAAAATGTTTCCATGCTGGTAAGTTGGGTCTTGCTGGTGAGGAACCATGAGAAGTTCAAAAACTCTGCTATGGTTGTACTGGTCTCTGCAGGATCAGAATAGATCCTGTACACTGTTCAGTGCAGGCAGGCAACAGGAGGTCAGCATCTGTCCCAGGATGGAGAAGAGGGACCAAACCTATCAAAGCAAAGTCCATTTTCAATTGTTTCAGGCAGTCTCTGGAGTAAAACAGGGCCTGAACCACGGTTGTAAAACACTCATGATACATTGTTTGTATGACAAATATCCGAGCGCATCTTCCTATGAGAACTAGAAACCGTGGGAAGCCCTTCTCTCACTAAGAGACGGCTAAAAATACTAACAGCTCAAAATTAAGACTCTTCATTTCTCAGGTAACATGTCATCTACCACCTAAATGGTAGGTAAAAACTTATTAGTGGTGATTCTGAAAGTACTGACGTGGAGTGTAGGTATGCAAGTATACTTTTGGTTGTGCACACTGCACGACTGAGTTTTGTCCTGACCCCACAGGTGACCACCCAGACCTTGAAGCATGAAGACTGGTGACCTTTCCAACATTCTTTTAGCTCCTGTAATGGCAAAACTGTTATTACTGGCAATAAAATTACTCAGACCTTTTCTAAAGTCCTGATATTGCAGTTGCCTCTAGTGACCTTGTCTGACAGTGAATTATTCAGGTTGACTATCAGCTACATTAAAAAAAAAAAAAAAGGCAAACAAAACAAAACAACATTTGCTTTTATTGGTTTAAAATTTACTGCCTTTTAATTTCAGAGAGAGAAGAGTAGGGAGCCACTCTTGCTCTCCCTCACTGGCATCAGAAATGGATAAATGAATCAATGTAAAACCTCATGAAAATTAAGCAGGTTAACTATTGTTATATATTGGTACATTCCGATTCTGAAACATTTTCACTTTCTTTTCTGTATAATTTCTCTCTTTTAACTTCAGGCAAAGACTTAACGGATTAGAAGCACCACCACATTTTGGCTGTGGAACAGAGCTTTTGTGGGGACTGTTGTCTCTCAATAAGATTGAGAGGTTTCATCCCAGTCTGGAAAACCTCTGACCCATAGAAGGGCCATGCATGCTGACAACACCTGAGGGACTTTCTATCCCTGCTCATGGCCCAGGACCACATTTCGGGCACTGGCAGTCCCTACCCCACTGTAGCTGTAGGATGTTGTTCCCTATCTCTCCACAGCCCTGTCCAGCTTGGCCATGGGCTCTACCAAGACATGCTCACCTGCAAAAGGACGTTCCAGCCTTGCCTCAACTTGTCCTCCTCTCCAAGGATGTCCCCTGCTCCTGGAAGAGCCAGCACAGCAGCCGTGGTTTGCCAGGGGGTTCCCCTTTCCCACATCCACCAGGATGCCCTCAGCTCAGGTGTTGCACATCATCTTGCTGAATTTCTGTTTGCAGGTAAAACCAGAAGAATGGTTTTGCTGAAACCTCAAGCTCCATCATAAATCTAAATATCATGGGAAACATCATAAATAATTCCATATAAGGTTTTCAAATTCTCCCACCTCCTTACCCTCCCACCATTTTTTTTTGGACAACTGAGCTGGTACTGCCACAAATGTGGGGAAGGAATTTTCATGGAATTGCATTTCCTTGCTAAATCCTTGCATTGTTGTATTGTTAGATGTGACCTTAATCTCCTTATTCTTTGTGTTAGGGGATCATCCTCTTCATATGTTTTTCAAGGAGCCATTAGAATAAATTATTTCATAGTTAACACTTTTACTGTTGTTTTAAACATTCCATCTCTGTGAAAGTAAGAAAAAAAACCAAAACTGCAGTGTAGGAGACTTCCCTTAGCTGCTCCAGAGATATCTCTACAAGCACTGACTGATAGTGCAGCATGTAGTGCAGATCAACTCTGATCCATCCCAAACTACTGGACTAATTGAGCATCCTATACTCAGGGTCTGCTCTGGAATTCTAGCTCATTGATAAGCCACAAGAAAATTTTCCAGGTATTTTCTCACTCACAGCTACAGTTTTCTCTATACAAGTGTGTTGTACATAATTTGAGGTGGATATGGAGACAGGGACATTGGCAGAGAATTTAACTTCAGGCTGAGAGACTTCATAGAGAACTCAGATCCCTCTTTTAAGAAAGGAGCAAACCTAGAAAGTAAAACTCAGAAATTATGATACACAAACTTTCTAAGTGACACCAAAGCACTGCAACAGAGCATATTTTAAACCAAGAACACCCTAAAAGCAGTTTCTGAACTGGTGAGATCCAAGCAAATAACATCTTCCCTTGCAATGGATCATGTCTTCTTACTCATTTTATCTGATACGTTTTTCTTAGATGACTTGGCTTTCTCTAATTTAGGACATTTAGAAACTCTTTGCAGGAAATTCTCTTGGTATTGACTGGTATTACTACTGCAGAAGTTACTACTGTAACTTCTAGAAAAGTTTTGAGCCAAGTTGGATGTTGGATGTGGATCTTGTCCTGTGCACATTGCTTTAACAGTTCATTGCTAAAGACAAGCAAACAGACAGACAAAAGTCCAAATACCACAAGAAAGATGTAATCCAGATCTTCAAACTTCCACAGTTAATTTTTTTTTCCATGAAGTAAAATTTATAAAAAATCAAGAAAGCAGATGGGGACAAGGCAAAGAGTTACCAGTACCAGATTACACAGCTCTTAATCACTCTGATTAAATGTCTGTTCATACATCTTCCAGAGCCACCTCATGCAATATGAGTTCAAAGCATATCATTTTTACTGAGTGTATTTTCTGGTTTATTTGTGGTACTAGGTGGGATTAAAACTGTCCAACCGTTAGGACCTTTATTCCTGTTTTTACTAACACAAATATGCCTGCTGAGCTCCAAATCACTTGGTAGAGAAACCACCCACACAACAAGAAGAGTAGTGGAGGAAAAAGTTTCGTACTGTTTTAAGTGTTTAGAGAAAATCAAGATCATGTTACAAAAATAAGTTAAAAACAGCAAAACTTTCCAGCCATTTCTATTAAAATTAGTATTGTTAGATTCCAACTACTGCACAGCAACACTGCCATATTATTGAAACTGTAAAAGATATTTTCTCTCTTTCTCTTCCTCTCTTTCATTTTCCTTTCTTTTTTAAAAGCAGTTTAGATCACAGGGCATCATTTGCTGCCCAATAGAAAAGTCTTCTTTACTCCAGAGGGAGCTGGAAAGGTGATAGATGCCCCTGTACTTTGGTTCATCCATCTGTAGAATAACACAAGACCTTCCTCTTGGGAGTGCTGATGTCTGAAAAATACTTTAGGTTTCCCAGGTGAAAAGTGCAACTCATGTGCAGAGTATTATTATAATCTTTTTTTCTCCCAACACAAGCATTTCATAAACTTGCATTGTTGTCAGAATAGTTCTGAAATATTTTACCCTCAGGTTCATCTTTCTACCTGCAGAATAAAGCTCTCAGTAGTTTATTCTCAGTAAGTCTGTCTATGCACACACCATCTTTTCGAAGTGCTGCTGACATGGAAATTCACAGGATATCTATAATGTTCTTATTAAAGAGACAAATTAGTTATTTTACTTAAACAAACAACAGGAGTATTACCCGCTGGAATGCCCAGGCACTCTCCATAAATAATACTGAGTGCTGATGAGATGTGTTTCAATGCTTTTTATTTTACATTTTACCTTGGTGAGTAACTCAGCCTTAGTTGAACTGACTTAACTGCTCAAGTGCCAGAATTTTTAGCAATGTTCTAATATCACAACATTTATGAGAACAGGATTTTCTTTGTCAGGAAACCTTAAATTCTAATCTAAACTTGTCAGCTACCAGATTTTCTTTTTTTTCTTTTTCTGGCAATGATCTTGAAACTAAGTGCTTTAACAGGCAAAGATATGCGTCCTAAAGAGAAGCAAAGAAACAAATAAATATAAGGCAAAAATGGGAGATTAATTTTGATAGTCATCTGCTTTGTGTCATGTCAAAATTGTCAAGAGATATCAAAGTAATAAAATCTTTGTGGAAGCTTCAAAAGGTAGGAGGCACTGTAATAACTGTAATATAAATTGTAGAGTAGCTCAACACCTTATTGCCAATATGGTGATTATGCTTTCAGGAATTCACCTATTCCTTAAAAACTTTTTCTATGATGTCATTATATTCTCATTAAGAGAAGACTCTACCTACTCTTGCCCAAAGAGCATCAGCATCAAAAGGTACAGCTATTTCAGATGAACTTGAAATCTCCCTCTTACCTTTCATATGCATATATGTATTAATGAAAATTTAAATTCTCCAACCCAAAGAATCACTGAAACATTTATGTTTTAAAAGACCTCTAAGATCAGTGAGTCCAACCATTAACTCAGTGCTCCCAAGGCCACCCCTAAACCATGTCCCCAAGCCCATCTACACAGCTTTTAAATATCTCCAGCAATGGTGATCCCACCACTTGCATGGGCAGTGTTCCAATGCTTGACAACCCTTTCTGGGAAGAAATTTTTCCTAACCTTCCATCTAAACCTCCTCTGGCAAAACTGGAAGCTGTTTCCTCTCTTTGATGATGAAAATTGGCTCAGTGAGTTCTGCCAGCTCTTTCTGTGCCTCTGAGTGGATCTCATCTGGCCCCAGAGACTTGTTTGTGCCTAAGTGCTGCAGTTGGTTGCTAAGCAATTCCCTGACTCCAGTATATCCAACAACTCCAATTCCTGTTTTCCAAATAAATACTTCTTTTCTCCACCACCACAACACGTGGTTCATCTATCTATGCAGCTATGTGATACGTTATTCATTGCAGAGTTGCTCTCCAAAAGTAACTCTCCTCCTAAATTTAGCAGTTTCAGCAGTGAAAAATTATATTGAAAGGAAGATTTGTTTGTTTATTTGGGTGATTGGGTTTTTGTCTCTCCTCGCCTCATGTTTCTTGCTTATAATGCCACAAATGGTCCAGTAAGTTGTTGAGAGTGGTGTGTTTTTCCATTTTTTGGGGCGGAGTGGAAAGCACAGTTTACAAACTATAAATTCTCCCTACACAGAAAACTGTGGTGACTCTGAAATACTGTCCATATGGCCCAACAGAATCCATAAATATGGTCTGTTAGTATGAAAAAACACAGAATATTTCTCTCTGAGTTAATAGCTTCTGAAATAAAGCACTCTTTTGAATCCATTAGATATAGATACAGATCAAAGAACAAAATGAAGAAAATTAAAAGAGAAATATTACTTAATCTCAGCACAGATCATGTTAGGATTCCAATTCTCTGCAGCAAAGTACTTCACAAGAAGGATAAAATCAACATTCAACCAGTTAAAATCACACCAGGTCTATTAAAATGAGTCATCAGACCAGATCTGAATCAGTTCTTTCTATGCTTGTAAAATAAGAACATGAGTAAATAATATTTGTAGCACCTGTTTATAGCTTGCAAGATGTTAATTTTGTTTTGAGACAGAGATAATCCTCCCCTCCCCAAAGTAAATTTAAAGAGACTCAAAGTCAGATATAGGAAGATACTGATCCCTTTTATATCTCTCTTATCAGCAAGATGCATTTCCCCAAAGTTTAGTGTCTAAACATAGCTACATATGTCTAGGCAACTAAATATCTCTTTGAGATAATTTGGGCAGGGATTCTACTCACCACCTAGGCATTTAAATGGACATTGTGGTGGAATTTCAGTTCCTGCATGCAGGAAACAAAGTTTGAAATAAAACACTTTGCCTGGATGCCTGAGACACCCTATGTATCAAAGTCTTTAGGAAAAAAATTTCAGGTAATTAGGGTTACTTTGAGAAGTTTCTCATCATCATTCCTGCCTTTACTGAACTGAGTGCTTAGATATTTATATCTTATTTATGGAAATTTATCACTGAAACTGATAATTCTTCAGGACATCGTGACATGTGAAGTGCACTCAGGGTCTTTCCAGCTGGAATGGTGGTGCAGTCTATATCGTGGTATACAACTGCATGTTATGTGGTGAGTGTAAAACAAAATTAGGGTGCTTCAGAGGTGAACTGGGGTTGATGAAAAGGTGTTTCAAATGCCAGTTACTTCACCACAGAACACAAGCCTTGCAGCAGGCCTGAGCTATGTTGAAGGAACTGCAATCCGCCTCCCCTCTGTGCAGTGAAGCTGGATGGGAAGGACCTGCAGGCCCCGTGGACGTCTGGCTCCTGCTGCACAGAGAAGTCTGCCAAAATCAGGCATGCCAAAAGAAGAGGCAGGTCTGGACCCTGGCTGACACCTAAATTTGTCCTTGTTTTTGTCCAGTGATTACTCGTTTAAGTGAACAGTTGTTGTGAGTACTCCAGGAGAAGGAGCTCCCCATCAAAGCTTAAGCTCCTTGGCTGGAAATTCAGCTTTCGTTTGTACCTTTAAGCCATGCATGCAAAACTCATATGTAGGTAGGAGAAACTCTATTTCCAAGGCTAGTTTGGGCTTCTGAGGTAGAATTGCTGGAACAATGTTCCTTAGGTTAAGAAACCTATGTCTTCTACCTCCTAGTGTTATACCATCTGTATTATCACAAAGGCAAAGAAATGCAAGTATTCAAGAGACAGCTTCTGAATTTGAATAGCTTCATATTCACTGACTTCAGCAAGTTTTAGTTTAGGTTTCAGATACCAGCAATTTATATTGTGCTTTTGCATACGAAAGTTGCTACCTTTTTTTTTTTTTTTTTTCCCCAGGAAAGAAAGGAGTTTTTGATGTTTGACGACTCAGATTAAGGGTTTCATCAAAATCTCAGTGGAAGAGCGAGTGACATTTTTAAAAAAAAAAAAGAGGAAAAAAAAAAGATAAACCATTTTTTTTTTTAGATGAAAAATGAAAGAAAATATTGACAACTTTTTTTTTAATAGACTTTATAATTTCTTTCTTGTGTAAATCTCAAAAGACTGGTTCCTTTGTCTTCTGGAACCAAGATTTAGACACTAAAAACTCAAGATGAAGGTGTCATTGGTAAATGCACTATAAAATGCCTGGAAGCTTAGTTAATACCAAGGTTCAAATCCTCAATATTCAGTCTAAACAAATCAAAAAATTGTTCTCCTTTTCTTTTCTTTTTTAAGTACAAAACTATTTTCTGCTTCACAACAATTTCCTTCAAAATATTTTTTTAATTAAAAATAATAGCTGTAATCCAAAATTTTAACAAATTGTATTTAATAATGATTTTAAATAACATTGGAAATTGAAAAGAATATCAGAAGATATTTAATTTAGAAAAAATATTTTTCCCAAGAACATTTGAATTTTTATTTGATTCACTTTTCCTAAAATATTTCTTGTATTGATGTTTTCAAGTTAGGTCAGTAAAACTGTTTAGATAGACAAGCTTGTGGTTAATTTGTTTCCTTTTTCAACTGAGATGTAGGAATTGGCTCCTCTGAATTAACTGGGTAATAACAAAGCAATGAGAATATGGACAAATCAAGCAGTTACCATTGAGAGTATATAAAAAAACCTATCAATTTCCTGCATTGTTCTAGTGGTATGACAATAATCTAGTGATCCTGGAACTAAACCCATACAAACATGCAAGACAAACAAAACACAAAGCAAAACCAAACAAAGGTGGGGAGAAAAAGGCATTTTTGAGGAAAATAAGGGTGTGGTGCTGGGGACACCAAAACCTCAGAAAACTGTCATTGAGGGTTTCAGATTTTTTAGTATTTTTTTTTTATCAGACTGAACCCTGTCTCTATTTTTCCACATGAAAGAAAGAAGACAGAGAAAGATGATGAGGTCCAGAGCTATGGATGTGAGTGACTGAGAGTGATATTAAAAGGGAAGAGGCTTAGCTGCTGTTGAATGTCTGTGAGAAGTATCAGTGGCAATTAACCTCCTGAAAACTGCTGTCATGTGATACCTTCCACAGTCTCTAAACTAAATAAGTTTATTACTGTCTCTGACTTTCTAGTGGGCAGAGCCTGTGTCAGAAAACTGCATAAATTATGTGCCCCTTGGTAAAGTTGCTAAAGAAGAGTGAGAATGTAAGTTGCCATGAAATATGAAATATCACATCTTCTGTGTGGGTGGGCCCTCCTCATCTGAAAATATTCTATTGTGCCATCATGACCTGTGTTGTGAATGAATGGAAGTCTTAATTCTCTAGAGCTTTATAAATTCAAGATTAAGCATATTCAAAATGTTGCATATTTGAAATACTGAGATGTCAAAAGACTCTAAATATCTGTCCCATGAGACCTATTAGCTCCTGTCTTTTCTTTCATCTAAACCAGTCTGATATCATTTGCACAAAACAGAGATGGAATCATTTTTGAAATTAATAAAATCACACACAAACATACAGATTTTTGGTTCGTGTTATCTTGCTGGCTCACGCCACACAAATGCGATAACAGATTATCCAACGTGCTATTACTGCGACACTATCAGATACTAATGATTTTTCCTTACTGCATCTAGCAGTGCTTCAGCAATACTGCTGCAGTCTCTGTCTCAGGATAACGAGTTGCTTAAAAAAAAAAAAAAAAAGGAAAAAAGGAAGAAAGAAAGAGAGAAAAAATAAAGACAGAAAGAAATAATCATTGTAGAACATCCTGAGGGAACAGAGAGAAGTGGAAAAGCCAAAGAAAGAAGTAGCTAAGCCTGCCTTGGCTGCATGAAATTTGTTGGAACGCCTCCTAGGGAAAGAAAATAATCACTTTTTGGGGTGATGGAATTTAAATAACTTAAAATTGTGCATACACAATTGGTTCTTTTGCTGCTGTTAGGAAAAAGAAAATTACTCAGTCATAGCAACCTATTTTTCAGCAGGAAGAAAAAAATAGAGTAAGTGGAAAATATCAGCACAAGTTTTGGAGCTGAGACACATTCCAATTACTAAAGTGAAATACAGTTCTTGAAGTATTTTTTTGTTGATTTTCTCATCAACAACTCTCCTATCTCCTTTTCAAGGAAAACGTAAAGCTTGGATGTGTGTGCATCTGTCTGCCCTCAGAGAGGGCTGTAACTCCCAGCCAGGCTGAACACAAACCACTGTGGGTGTAAGAGGGTAAGAAAAGCTTAGGGTACAGTAATTAGAGTCAATAACGCCAAGTAGAGTAGAGGCAAGGAAAGCTAGCCTTAAGAAGTAAGCTTTGAAAGAGTGGGCTACAGTGAAGAGGAAAGTCCCAGAACAGAGGTGGAAAAAGTCTGTCTGACACCCCAGGGGAAGCAGGGTGGTTTTCTGAGCAAGGAGCTGAGGTGCTTTCTGCCAAAAATCCTTGAGTGATCCTTTAAATCCAGTCCTCCAAACTGTTAGTTTTCTATCCATAAAGCTGGATATTACCACATCTTCTCGCCCATTTTGATGAACTTACTTGTGCCCAAAGCACAAGTCAGAAGTTTTTGATATTTCTCTACTGAAAATTATAATATTGAGAAAGCCAGGCAAGTTCTCTTTGTAGAGTTCTACCTAAGGAAACACAGAGATCAACATACATAAACTTGCTTGTGACAAATCACCGCATCTTTCACAGAACCTTGGTTTTCCCACAGGACTCACAGGCACACTAAGAATGCCTGCCTGAATCACACCTAGATCCAAATTATCTCTCCTAAATAACAATGATAAAGGGAAATATTATGTCTGCCTAAGTTCAAGATTTTACTTTGGCTGCTTTGTTTGGGAAATATATGAATATACACAGTCAGGCTGAGGAGTTTCAATGCCTCAGGGGCCTGCCCTCAGAGGTTGTTCATCTTTACATGTCTCCATCAGGGGTTAGAGGTAAAGCAGTGTGATCCCTTAGCCTTCCTCACGGGTAGATGTGCAAAGTACTCACCACACTGCAGCGTAGCTTTCATCTTAGCATCATGACGTTATTTTCACTGCTGACCTGGCACGCTCGGCCTGTGCAAAAGTAGTGGGATTTGGAGCCTTTCAAACTGGCACTGAGCATGTGCAGCAGTGAGCTGGGCAGGGTTTATCCTTCACAGAGTCATGGAATGGATCAGGTTTGAAGATATCCTAAGATCATCTCGATCCAACCCCACAGCCATGGGCAGGGACACCTTGCACTGCACCAGGTTGCTCAGGCCTCCATCCAACCGGGCCTTGAACACTTCCAGGGATGGGGAAGACTTCTTCCACACATATATATATTGCAAATTCATCTCCAGGAGCAGCATTGCTACAGTCTGGTAGTGCTGTGAGAAGGGTTTTTGGTACAGTTTAAAGTTGCTATTGTACAAAGGCAGCTGAAATGGCTCAGTGGATGGAGCTCACCGTCCCTGGGGTTTTTTTTGCAGCTATAGCGCAGACATGCCCTGAAGCCTTTTAGAAATGTTGGCCATCTGTTTTCAAGAAAGCCAGAACACTATTTTAAAAAGTTAAATACGCATTAAGCAAGGCTTTACCTTTCTTTCGGAGCGGGAAGGCCATATTGTTAGATTGTAGTTGGTGAGAGCACACATTTGAGTTACGCTTTTAAGCTGCTGCAAAGTTACTCGTGTCAGGGGCACCACAGGGATCAATGTTGGAACCACAGCTTTTTCAGTACCTGAAATGACTCAGAGCATATTATTTAAACTAAAAATTTCTGGTGTGCAGATGATAGTAAATTGGGAGGAAAGGTCATCCGTGAGAAACAATACAGTCAGGTAGGGAAGGATTTAGATCATTTAAGTACTTGAGCTAATAGATAGCAAATTCAATGCAGATAAATGCAGAATAATGAGTCTCGGAGAATGTAATAAAAGGACATAATATCTGCTTAATGGGAAGGTACTACAGCATATTGACCTGGAGAGAGATATGAGAGTTATTTTAATAATAAAAAACCCCTTATATTAAAGCTTTCAACTCAATTATTGTTAAGGAAATGCAGTGTATTTCGTTAGGACCTCACCCAAAGTATAGCATTCAGCACTAATCACTCTACAGTTCAGAAAGCATATTTAGAATTGGTCTTAAAGGGGTGATTTGTAGAGCAATCTAATGAAAGCACATTTCAGAGATATAAGTTTTGAAGACATTACAGGGAAGATTGACTGTATCTTGACCAGTCAGAGAATTTAGAGGTGACTGTCTAAGACGTCCAGTACAAGCTTAATGAATACTCGGCAGTAAGAGGTGAACTGTTGAGGAACTCATTACTTTAACCCCTCAATCTTCACAGTTCTATTAAGTTCAGAGCTGCTGTCAGGAAGGAACAAATTCTCAGCTAGATTTACACCACTGCAGTTTGGGTGAAATCTCTGGAGCTACTCTTCTTACAGACGCATGAAGAAGAACAGAATTTGTCCTTCAATTTCTATTAAGAGACTAATGGGGCCTCTGCTCCAGCACAGGTCTCTCTCTGTAAGCTCCTTTGTCTCATTTGGCTATATAGGTTACAGGCTTGTTAGACAAGGGAACATCAAGGTCCAGAAAGTCTAACAGGGCACAAGAATTGCCTTAAAAAAGACACACGATGGTTTGCTAAGTAAAGAAAGAATTAAAGTACACCACATGCAATCAATAGGTTTTTCTCTCTCCTTTCTGCTGAAGTATGACTGAAAACAGCTGGCAGGGGGGAGATGGGCTCTGATAAATGGCTATTTTTTGTCATAGTAAAGTCATTATGTTGGGTCTGCCAGAGATCCACTAGAAGGCATGTCTTGTGAAGCCAGTTTTGAAGCTGTCAGTATGTGATTCTCTCATCTTTGCAATTATTTTTTTTTCCATATTTTGCAAGTTATTATTTTCTCTAAAGCTAATGGGCAGTTAAAGTGACAAATCAGTTCCTTGCTGCCTATAAATCAGTGGTTTACAGATGTTGGAAATGTAATCTGGTGTTTTGTTCAGGCTCCAGACACAAAATCTTCTTTGGCAGGAGGCCGTCATTTAATCAGAAAGTACACAGATCTGTTCCAAATGTATGGTCCTGGATAAGCATGCATCGTTTGGTACTCTGTAAGCAGAGAACAAGGGTGTTTGTGTATATTTTCCCTCATTCTGGTAATACCGATGACACAAAATTCATGCTTCTAAAATGATAATATTCTGAAGACAGTTCATATTTACCATATTCTACATTACCGGTTCTGACGTACTTTTCTCCTCTTTCAAATGGCTTCTAAATGAATTGGGTTATTCTAATCAGAGAAAGTTCCTCAAGGAGACAGAAGTTTCATCTGAATTTTGTTTTTCATTACCTTCCCCAGATAAAAATGGAGGCTTTTCTAAGAATGACTTGCGTCATTTCCTTCATGAATAAACAACTTGTTGGAAGAGATGTAACATGAATATTGAGAATGTTTTTGAGATGATCCAGAAAGACACATAATCTTCTTCCAAGATAATTCTGCCATAACCTACTTGAAAGGCTTGTAAAGATAAGTCACCTGCTGTAAGATTAATGCAACTAACTGAAATAGGATTTAGAACTGCAAATTTTATACATTCTGCATCTAAAAAGAGGTGGGTTGGTTTGTCTGTATGCCTTTTTTAATATGAACTTCAGGAAAAACTATTTTGTGTTGCTTGTAAGTCACAAAACATTCCAGGTTGATGGGTTATTTTTTTTCATAATGTCTTACAGAAATATTATATTTGATCTACTTGCATTGTGATATTTCATGATCAGGTTGTTATCTTCATTCAATTACGTCATACAGCTTTCACTTCACAATTGATCCAGTAAAATTACAGTAGTAAAAGCCAAATGATTCAGTGAAGAGGTAAAGTGCATTATATTTATATATTAAAATAATTTATATATTTATATGCAAAACTTTATATGAATAATTGTCTGTGGGAAGAAATAAAGTAGGAATCAAATCCAATGTTAAGTGGTACCAAGTTGAAAAGATGTCTAAAAGATGACTTGATGTAATACAAGCTTGGGAATCACTAGATATTTATAATAAACTATTGTTATGTGTACAAAAATCTGTACAAATAGTCAGTCTTTGTTCTTTATGACTAAAAGACCCATGATATAATCTCATTATTTGTTTATTTTGTCTTTCATTTTAATACATAATTTCATTTCAGTGTGTTCTCTCCAGTTTCTATCAATTGAGGTAATTTTCTCTTTGTCTTCCCACTGCTATAATTTTGAACTTCCAATCGCAATTGCCTTTCACTTCTTTTGAAATGATGTTAATAGATTGTTTCCCTTTTTCTAGTTCTCTGCTTTATGATTTTCTTTGTGCTACTGATGAGACTGTCCTTATAAGTACGACAATGCAGATGAATAATTAAATGAAAAATGAATGTTACAAAATAATTGGAGGAAAAAAGTGATGAAAAAGTAAAATAAAGTCATTTTCATATAGAGAAATTTCATTATTGACTTCTAGTGATGTTTCAGGTTTTTCATTTCCCTTCCCTTCCTTTCCCACACCTTCCCACACCTTCCCACACCTTCCCTTTCACCTCACAGGTTTAAATGATCTGGACATCTCATTTCACAATATTCTGTAAATAAAAGGATGCATTCCTTCCCTTAATCTCTATTTATTCTATGGCTAAATTATGGTAACTATTCTCCAAGGCCAAAAATTCAAAACATATTTTGAAAACAATATTTGAATTCACAACACTTTTCCAACCCAATTCCACTCTTTCAGCACTGGCAGTGATGGTTCCTATGAGAAAGTGTTTTTTTGGAATTAGACAGTGGTACTGTGGCCTTACTTCAGATATCTCGCATTATCTAATTTCTTGTGACTTGTGAGCTCCCACCACTCAATATTTTTGCTGATTAAGGTCTTGTTGGTGGCTTGCCACCCTACTTGTCAGAGTTCTGGCATCCTTTTAATTTGGAGCTTAATCAGGAAGATGAAGTTGGGCAACAGGATTTCAAAATTAACTCGCGAGGAGCCTATGGAGCTAACTAGAATCCATCCAGCACAACTTCTTGTTAGACTACAAAGAACCCAGCTAGCAAAAACACAGCCTCTGTTTGTTAAATGAAAGTTAACACATTCACTGTGTTAACTTTCTCTGTTAACTGTTCTCATCACACCAAAAAAGATGGCCCAGGGAAGCTTCAGAATCTCCTGAGTGAAGGCATTTAGGAACATGTTAGATGAACAACTATCTGGAATGGGGCAGTTTATGCCACCTTAGAGGAGGGGTATAGAGTCATATGAACTTTTGAGACCCTAATAAGCCCTATCATCTTCCATGCTGCTCTGTTCCACATACTTAAGGGTATTGGAGGAGTAGCTAGCTCCCATCTTTTAAGTCTGGGAGTTCACCTGATGCCAGAATGATGTTTTGCTTTTTGTTTTATACCCTTCTTACATACTCTTTTATAGTTTTATGTGGTCTTAGTGCTTTTAGCCCACACACTGTAACTTCCCAAGGCTGATAACTCAGCTCAGCCCCACGGCACCGTTAAACTAGGAGACCAAACATCCTGGGAGCCCCAGACACCAAGGGCCTCTCCAGAACACATTTTGGAACCTCAGACAGGCCCATCCAGGGGGAAGGTTCCTCAGAACAGGGGGTTCACTCAAGGTTCTCATTGGGGAATCTCTGATAAATATGTTAATTTTGCAAGGCCTATAATTGTGTGTATTTCTTGTGACAGTGTGCATGCATTTTTGGGGCATTCCATCTGGATGAAGTGCTGTACTTCAGGATCCTGAAATAAATACTGAGTTAAAAGCCCCTTTTCCCCATAAAGTATGTTTTGGTTTTAATTTTAAGACCAAGGAAAGGCAACATACCCACCCTAACAAAAAACCTGCCCACCAGGATTTTTCCTACAGCAGTGGCAGTAATACAGCTGTTTCTTTAGCAGTCTCCTCTATTCTGAAAAAATTACTTCACATTTCAGCTATTAAGGACATGTAGGCTTGTAACAAATGACGAGGTCAACTGAGAGTGAAAAGCAAGTGCAGCAATTGCAAAATTAAAAATGTGCTTTATTTTAAGTCTGTCAGGAATGCAAACACAAGCTGAGGAATGCAAAGTAGTTTAATTAAAGCTCAGTTTAAAACTAGCATAATTATTTTATTTAAAAAAAAAAAGTAATTTGACTGAAAGATTCTTATTTTCTCCAATGGTAGTAAAATCACAACCTTCAGTTATTTCTTTTCTTGGAAATTAAAATTTCTCATGGCTTTCTTGTCAATGCTTGTATAACCTTTGCTTTGAAGACAGTGTCCTGTTCAAGGAAATCCCAGAAACCACATAAACTCAATTTTATCCAAACTCAAGCAACAGGCACATATACTATTTTTGGCAAATTCAAGCATTTCTAACTGGTATTCTTAACTCATTTGGTTTTGGTATACGGTCATCCCCATAGGCATTCAAATTTCTATTCATGAATCATACCCTTTTGGTAACATATTATTAACATTTTAGTAATAACACTTTAGATATGTGCCAAATAATTTTTTCCCATTGTGGGCAGTGACTTTCTAATTATTTGGGACTCTGGAAAAGTGTGTGGCACTGACAGAGACTAATCAGTGTTGATTAATATCTATTTCTGAATTTTATTCAAATATTTCCACGCCTATGTTTAAACATAATTTAAATCATGTTGTATCTAACCAGTTAGATGTATCCTCAGAAATCTAATGAATTCCAAAACATTTGGGTTTGTCTTACAATCTTTTTTTTTTATTCCCCACATTTTGTTGACCATTATAAAATTTAAACCAAGATGACCATCTGTTATGGTTTGAGACAAATGCAGAGGAGGAAATATTATATCCCATCAGTGGGAGATTCGTGGATTTCACAAACACTTCCTTTGAGATGTCTCTTCTCTGGGTGTTTCCCTTGTATTTTTTTAGAGAAAAACAAATATTCTCCAACAGATGGCGTTTAAACAATTTAACTAGCATCTTTTAATTCTTTGACTTGAAATAAGTTCTATTCCTTCATATGGCACATTTTTTCCCTTCCTGAAGATCTTCTGGCTCCATTTCCATTTGCTCATCACTGTTCACTGTCCAAAAATGTTGGAGATAAAATAAGATTTTCTCTAAAAGATTTTTTTTTGTTTATGATAATAGAGTAACTCATATCTATCTATCCTATCTGCAACTGATTTCCCCTGAAAGAAAAGGATATACCATAACTCTTCCTAAATGCCTTCTTTTCTTGCTTTGATTTGGTTACAGTAGAAGTAGCAGAATCCTAGGAAAGTATTTTACACCAGCAACCTTTTATTTTACTTATTCACTGAATCATCTCCCAGAATTCATCTCAAGACTGCCTAGGCTAGAAAGTCTGCTTTACACAACTCATTAAAAGTTGCTTAAAAAGCACCTTTTTGGGAACTTAAGACCTTCAAAATTCAAAGCTGCCACTACTGTCTCTCATGTCATATGGTTTGCAATCGTGAAACTCATCAGTGCATGTTCAAGAATTGAAACAAAACATTATTGCTATTTAAATTCTCCTCAGCCCCTGGAGGTGCTGCATGATGATCTGTGTGGTTCCTGGGTGCTGGAGTCAAAGAAGTAGAGGTCCCTGTGGGAGCAGCCAGATGATTTGCTGAAATAAACAGTGCTAATTTGCCCTGGAGAAGCCTATGATCTAAACAATGTGGGATACTGAAAGACTACTAAAAAGCTTAGCTGTGCACTTCTATTTCTTGGGGATAACTGTAAGTTTTCTAATTAAGCAATTTCTTTGACAGACAAACCACAATGTTCTGTTTCAGTCCTGTGAAATTTTCTCTCTCTGTCACTTCTGTTTTGTTTGTATGTGTGTATGTTTAATTATTCCTTCCTTCTAAGTTTAACAACAGCGATGGGCTCTGGTGTCTACAGACCTCACACAGAGTATTTACTGCAACGGTTGAAAATCAAATTTAAGAAAAAAGTAAGCAGCAAGTGCATTTATTAACAAAGTACTATGAAGTGTAAAATGAATGACAGTATTAGCACAACTTCCCTCTGGGCAGTGCTCCAAACTCCTCCATTGATGATAGAGACGTGACAAAACTTTGGCTTTGCTCTTTTTAAGCTAGTTATTCAAGAAGCTGCATATCACAATGTGAGGTTTGGGTGTTTTGGGTTTTTTTTCAGAAGTCTGAGTATTCTGCTACACCTTTGGCTTCATATTAGAGGTCTGAACCTGTGACTGCATTACTAGCTTCACTAGAAGTCTTTCACCAGCTCATCAGCAAGGGACCTTCAAGAATACATGTTCATTTGCAGGATCAAAAAAACCCCAAACAGCCAAATAACCAAACAACAACAGCAAAAAAAACCCCTACAACAACCTTCCACACTCCTCTGTAAGCAAGCAACTCTATGAAGTCTGAAAATAAAAGGGTCCTTAAGGGCAGTTGTCCCTCCACCTACCACAGTGTAAAACATGAGTTGTTTCAGAGGACTGCATTCACTTTTTATTGCTATTTCACTTTTCAAAACAGCAGGTATTCGTAAACTGAAAGGGCACCATTAGTGAATGGATATGTCCTACATCATCTCTTGAAAATGGTCTTAGTACCTCTGGTTTCTAATTGAACCAAGAAGTTAATATGGGATTAACCCTTGTGGGATGCTTTTTTTTTTTTTTTTTAACCAAATGGTGATAACAATAATGTAATAAAGAGAATTTTCCATATGTTTATATTCCAAAGATTCTTTCTAGAAGAACAAATCTAAAGCCAACACAGAAGTAATAACAAGAGGTTAGATTTAACTTTACCTGTACTTTTGTCCTCCTTGAGTTCACCTACATTAGCAAAAATATTAATGGTGCTATAGAGCTTCCCCAACTACTTCTTGAGGAGGAAGAGGGATTATTTGATTCCTTTTTTTATCACAATTTATGTCAGTATAAAAGTTATAGAGATTGCCAGAAACTAAAGGAACATGATGTAGAATCACAGAAAAAGTGCAAAATCAATAGAGCCAGGTGTCTGAATGCTGCACTTGGCAGGCCCTCTCTAATCCATAGTCAGTGCTATATTTTGTGTATATGACTGAGATTCTGTTCCTAGATAATCCTCAAACCCAAATAGCTTGCACCACTGCAGTGACAGAAGGGGTTCAGATTTTGATGTGTAAGGAAGGATTTTGAAATAAGTGTCCAGACAGCACCTGTAGCCCCTGTAAAGGAGAGAAGTACTTCCATGTTGGCTAAAAAAAGTCTGGAATTTTTTTTTTCTTTTCTTATTATGTTAGAAAAAGTCAAGGTAAGTTTTGCTTGGAACTTATATTTCTACTGTACAGTGATGTATTCCAAGCTCGACAATGACCAATTTTACCTGGGAGATGTAGGTTTCTCATAAGAGACTGTCAGAAGAAAATGCAGAGCCTTTTTTGCTTCCCCTTTCTGCTGTCTTTCAGGTAGAAACCAGACATAGCTAAAATCGTTCTTGTACATTCTTCCCTTCTCAAAATAGAAACTGATTTAAAATCTGTCCAGATCTCTAACTTCACACAATCAAAACTGTGAATTGTAGTAATTCATTTGTCTAGCTATCAGCCCAACATCTTGTCACAAGAGAGGGTCATTTGACTGTCAAGAGGAAAAATGAAACACTAAGGACTGCAATACCTAAAACATTTAACACATTTCTTAGTATAAACAAAGTTGCTAAGCAGAAGAGTTGGTGATGTGTGATCTCTGATCTTACTTTCATGAGAAAGGTTTCGCAATCCAATTCCATCCATATCTGTCTTTAAAGAAGGTCAGATCTTTCCTAGGTTTGATTGGAGTAAGAATGAGACTTATGTAAATTTTGCTTGGTCAATTCATGTGAATTTCAGGAAATTTTCCCAATCTTATTGTTTGCTGTAAGTTTTAGGCTCAAACAAATCTGAGATTCTGGGCTTGTTTATTCGATTTAAGTGTTTAGTTTTAGTGCACTATGATCATCACCTTGTTCTGCAGTCTCACACATAGAAAATACATTCACACCCTCTCATGCACACAGAGAAACAAACAAAACCCTTCACATTTATATGTATATTTGTGTGTATTCCCTAGCTTTGTTTTATACTTGGCTTATAAATTATTTTAAGAATGTTCTATGTTTGTACAGTACATAGTTAAATGAAATTCTGATCTGTTGCCGTAGCTCTTCATTACGCAGTACAGCAATACAAACACAAACACAAATACAAATAAATAGAAATGCAAATACTACTACTAATGAAAATAATAATTAATAATAGTAGTAAACACCATTATCTTTGTCTGTGCCAAGGGCACAAACAGACTTAAAACTGTCTACTTATAAATTTCTTTACATGTGTGCATAGGGTATGGGGTCACCCTGGCTGGATGCCCAATGTCCACCAAAGCCACTCTGTCACTTCCCTGCTCAGGTGGACAGCTCAGCTCAACTTCACGCTCAATTTTCTCTACCTCCTCCCCAAGAGTAACACAGGGAGATGGGGAATGTGAGCTGTTCATCACACGTTCATTTCATTACACGTTTTCTCTGTCATTCCTTGCTCCCCAGAGGTTGGACTTTGGACACTCTTCCCCAGATCCACTGTGGGGTCCCTCCCATGGGAGGCATTCCTCCACAGACCTCACCAGTTTGAGTTCTTCCCACAGGCTGCAGTTCTTCATGAACTGCTCTAGCACGGGTCGGTTCCATGGGGTCAATATTTCAGGAAGAGCCTGCTCCAGTGTGGGTCCCCTGTGAGGGCACAAGTCCTGCCAGCAACCCTGCTCCAGCATGGGCTTCTCTCTCCACAGGTCTTGCCAGGATCCTGCTCCAGCATGGGCATCCTGTGGGGTCACAGCCCCTTTGGGCATGCCCCTGCTCCAGCCTGGGCTCCTGCAGGGGCTGCAGGTGGATCTCTGCTCCCCCGTGCCCTCCCTGGGCTGCAGGGGCACAGCTGCCTCACCATGGGCTGCTCCAGGGGCTGCAGGGGAATCTGAGCTCCAGAGCCTGGAGCAGCTCCTGCCCCTCCTGCTGCACTGCCCTGCCTGTCTGCAGGCCTGCTCCTCTCACACATCCTCATGCCTCTCTCCTGCTGCAGTTGTGATTGAGCAGGTTTTTTACCCTCACACCTTCTTAAGTCTGTTATCCCACAGTTGCTGAGGGGCTCAGCTTCAGGAAGCAGTGGATCCATCCTGGATCCAGCTGGCATTGGCTGTGCCGGACATGGGGGAACCTTCCAACATCTTGGCACAGAAACCAGCCCTGTGGTTCTTTTGTTGCCACAACCTCATCATGCAATCCCAACACAGCGTAGTATAACTGTTTATTATTTTTACTATGATTGCTACTTCTAATAAAATATATATTTAAAATGGACTTTTAAGACTTCTTTTGCCCTAGTCATGGGCAAAGTTGTTGGTGCTGAAAGGATGTTAGCAGACTGTATTTTGCTTAAAACAAAGGAGGAAGTCTTGTGGGTCTACAAATTTCTGTTGGGTGAAAATGTAATTTATGTATGTTCAAAAAACCCCCCGACAAATCAATGTAGCATGCTTTAATAAGTTATAGCCTCTCTGATGAAAAACTACTGACTCACTGGCTGTTCACTTGCGGGCTTAGATCCAACCTTTCTAAATGTAGTTACCTGAGTGAAGGATTTAACCAGGGAGCCTGGTCTCCACGGGCTCCCAGTGTGGTAAATAGGGAGTGACAGGCTGCTTTAGAGAGTCAGGCAGATCTAAGCAAGATTGAAGCACCCCTTGGAGAAGTCTCTGTGGCCACAAAGGGAGCTTTAGCACCGAGATTCCTGCTAGCTGCCCCAGGTGGGGAGGTGGGTGGGAGGAGATGCAGGCTGTTGTAAGTCAAAGCTGAGCTCCTCAGTGCTATCATATGCTTTTCTCCCTCAATGGACTCGGGTCAGTAGCTCATTAGCTGGGAGAAAGTCCTTTGCAAATGGCTGGGGCAAGGTGTCCTTTTTGACTGAAAGAAAATGTTTGAACTGGCTAGGCAATTCATAGCCTTGACGCAAGGCCAGGCTGGATGACATAGGCTCTTATGACCAAAACATTATTTTTAGTGCTTCCAAGAAAGTGAAGGCTCTTGGGCTTCAACTCGGTGTTTGGGCCAGTTTGATTGTTTGCACTGATACTCGCAGCAGCTTCCCTGCCAACTTACTTAGTCAAACCAATAAAACATCTTTACAGCACCACCTTTCCGGCCACTATTGATTCACTTGCATGTGCTACCTCAATAGTAAAAGGCTGCTAGGATTTACTCCCTCTGTTCTTTCCTTCTCCAGGCAGTCATTACTCAGTACAAAACTCCCTTAACCTGGTAAAGTTGTTGCTCTTGTTAATACTGGTTTAGCAAATTATCGATTCAAATAATGAGAACAGGAATTATTTGCTCCTATTGTGCAATGTGCAATCGGATCTCTGTTTTGCCCCAGTAATTTTCTCTATAGATCTTTCAGTGGTACTAGATAAATGGATAATAAAAAAATAAATAAATAAAAATACCAGGAAGCTGCCTGAGGTTGATGGTACACTTGAGCTGAATCCAAACTTTATTGGTGTTTCTCTGCTTCTATTTGAAAACTTATAAACACTGCTCTTTGGAGCTTTACAGTGGTTCTTTTTCTGCTTGTCTGGCAGAGGTATTAAGTCAGTTCTTCAGTTCTAATGAAACTACGTACAGCCCATCAACTCCCCATCACACCTGAGCAAAGGCAGCACAATGTCAATGACCCCAAACAAAATGAATTAATATTGCAAAATACATTTCATAAGATATTAGAAATATTCAGCTGGAGGTTGACACTCCCAGGTTGTCCAATGTCACACCTTGCTGTAATTTGCAAAATTCCCTCCATCCTGTGTTTTTCTTTCAACACTTTAATCAAAGCTGTGTAAGTATATTCTTATATTGGGCTGTTCAATGTGACAGCAAAATTTATATTGTGCCTTTTTGGGATGGGATAGAGTTAATTGTCTTCCTAGTAGCTGGTGTGGGCCGTGTTTTGGGTTTGTGCTGAAAATCATGTTGATAATTTAGGGATGTTTTAATTATTGCTGAGCAGGGCTTACACAGAGCCAAGGCCACTTTTTCTTCTCAGTCATGCCCACCAGCCAGGGAAATGGGGGTGCAGAGGAAGTGAGTAGGGGACACAGCCAGGACAAGTGACCCCAAGTGACCCCCGAGATAATCTAGGTCACATGGCATCATGCCCAGCATATAAACCTGAGGAAGGAATGTGGGGTGTTCAGAGTGATGGTGTCTGTCTTTGCAGGTAATCACTACACCTGACAGAGCTGTGCTTTCCTGGAGATAGCTGAGCACCTCATTGCCCTGGAAAGTCATGAATGAGTTTCTAATTTTGCGTTTCTTTCATGCTCAGCTCTTGCTTTACCTGTAAACTCTTCACCTTAATCCACGAGTTTTCTCAATTTTACTTTTCAGATTATCTGCCCCATCCTGAGGCAGAGGATGTGAATGTCTGTGTGGGGCCTCATTGCTGTCTGGAGTTAAACCACAATAATATTTGGATACCTAGCAACAAATAACTTGTCCTCCATGTGTGCAGAAAGAACATATACCTGAAAATTACTACACACAGAGTGTAGTTTTTTTGGAAAATCCATGGTTGTGTCCCTTCCCAGATAACCTTCCAGTTTAGTCAAGAAATATTACCTGGTGCAAAGAGAGTTGAATCTAACCTTTCCTTCTTTTCAGCAGCATCAATTAAATGCTGTTAAAGAACTGACTTTGAGAGAAAGAAATATTCCATAAATTGATGGCTGTCATCACCACCATCAGCATCATTGTCATTATATCAAACAACATTCCCAGTGTGGTAAAAGGAAATAAAACAAGAAGGAATAAGAATTTTCCATCTGAGGGATATAATAGAATAAAGAAAGAGTCATAACTAAAACCCTTTCTGGTAAAGGAGTCCAGAAAGCTGACCTGTAAGTCATTTTGCATACAAGTTCTCCTCATTTACTTATTAGGCTTATTTATTCTCACATTCATGCTCTTAGGCAAAACCTGGATCTGATTTGAGGTTTGAAATCCCAGCCTTGAAGAGGCACCCAGCTCAATCCAGGCACAGGACTTTCAATCCAAGAGAGAACTGGAATTTCAGATATGAATTTTCAGATAAGTTCTTAAATCTGTCTGCACCCTGGTATAATCCACAGCACTGAAAACTTTAGATTGAAATATTTACATTTGTCTAACTCAGTTCTTGGACTTAGGAGTCTAAAAGTTAAGTGCAGAGTCATTCAGCATCACCATGTTTAAATCATATGGTAATTTGAATATTATCTTTTCTTTCCAGTCTATTTCATTCATTAGAATGAGGTTATAGTCAAACTAGATGACTAATCCATTTGAAAGAAACAAAGAAAAGAGGAAATAAGAGAGAGAAAACATTGATAGTTAAGCCTTATACATCAGAACAAAATGATGGATTCAGAAGGGCAAATGTTGTCAAAAAGATATTGTAATGACAATAGGAAGAAAAAGCTGGGCAACAAAGGCTTATGGTGCGTGAGTCAAAGATTTCCTTTTCCTATAACTTCAAATGGAAATTCTTCATTATCACTCTGTGTTCTTTTTCATTCCTATGTGTAAATTTGACCTAAACTTTCTGTTGAAATACCGCAATATAAGTAAGGACTTTTAACAATGGTTCTTGTTGAAAATCATGGAATCATAGATGGGTTTGGTTTGAAAGGGACCACAAATCTAATTTGAATCCTTCTGTCAAGGGAGAGACGCCTTTGACTCGACCACCTTCCTTAATCTGGCCTTGAATAATTCCAAATTGAAGACGATCAGAGGGCTAGAGCAATTCCTATGAGGATAGTCAGAGAGAGCTGGGCTTGCTCATCTGGGGAAAGCTCCAAGGACATTTCATCCTTCTGTTAACTAAAGGGAACCTACGGGAAGGCTAGAGAGAGACTTTGCACAAGTGCATGCTCTGATAGAATGAGAGAGAATGGCTTTGAACTGAAAGACGGTAGCTTTAGTTCAAGTATTAGGAAGAAACTTTTTACTGTGCAAATGGTGAGACACTGAAAGAGAAGTCCAGAGAAGTTGTGGATATCTCATGCCTCTCAGCCTGTCTCCATAGGAGAGATTGGATTATGTGCAATACCCCCAGGTCTTTATACTCAAGGCTGGTCTCAGTCAATTCACTGCCCAGACTGGGCTTGTGCTTGGGATTGCCCTGATTCAGGCACAGGCCCTGGCACTTGGCCTATTGAACTTCGAGATGTTCCCACAGTCTCATCTCTCCAGCCTGCCCAGGTCCCTCTGGGGTGACACCCCTTCCCTCCGGTGTGTGACCTCACGGCTCAGTGTGATCAGTGAACTTTCTGAGGATGCCCTTGATCCCTCTGTCCATACCACACACAAAGGTGTCGAACAATGCCGGTTCCAGCTCTGACATCTGAGCAACATCACCTGCCCTGCCCCAGGGCTCCACCTGGACATCGAGCCAGTGACCACAATGCCAACAATAGCCATCCAGCAAGCTTTCCATCCACAGAGCAGTCCATCAGTCAGACCCATGCTTCTCCTGCTTACAGACAAGGGTTCTGGACAGGACAGTGTCAAATGCTCTGCACAGATCCAGGCAGGTGATGTCAGCTGCTCCTCCTTCGTCCCCCCCATTTGTAACCCCATTTCAGGAGGCTGCCAGGCTGGTCAGGTATGATTTGCTCTCAAGCCATGTTGGCTGCCATGAAAGGCTGAGATTATATTTCTTCATTGCTTTTCCTAACTCAGTGTACTGACATAATATCCTGAAGGATAGTTAGGTTACAGAAATTGGGGATATTGAAGATGGAAGTTTAATGTATTTTAAATGCAAGATTGGAAGCACTAGACTTAATTGATCAGTAACATAAGTGTATTTTTCCTTCAGAATTGCAAGTTATGCAATTAAAAAATAAACAATACAAACACATGCCATTTTTGTGACTGCTTTAGTAGGGACTATATATGCATTACTTTTTTCCTCCATGCTTTGGTCTTTCTCACTAAGGCAGCATATATTTCAGCTGTAAAAGCTCAACAGCTTCAATTTAGCAAAACATGCTTCATTAATTTTTACAAACATTTCCAAAATAAAATAAGAAAGAAGTTTTCCCTATTAATTACCCCAAGGAAAGGAAGAAATTCTTGATCTGTTTTGACAGTGGTTAACTACAGATCAGAAAACGCTTTATTAAGCATAAGAAATAAACATGTGAAGGCAAGATGCAACCAGTAAAAGCCACATAAAACAGACAGGGTCATGGCTATAAAGTCAGAAGGAATCTGAATATTCAGGGGAAAAGGCTGCTTTTTTTCACTGACCAGACAGCAAAAAAGAAAAATTCTTAACTGAGTTGATATTTAAAAAAAAAAAAAAAGGCAATGTGGGTCACAACAGCAGAATCTGTATTTCCTCTCTGGGTAGTGTGTTTCAGCAGCAAATTCATTACAGCATATGAGCACTCCTATTGCAAATGTACTGAGACTTTAGTCATTGCCTCAATGCCAGTAAGTTTACATTGAGGCTTTTCTACATATTAATGTGGCTGCCATTATTGACAGTGTCTGAGGGCCCCATCAGGTAAAGTTCAATCATTGATAAAGTTCAAATGAACTTTAATGAATAATGTTTTTGTAATTCTGTGTAAAAATGTGGCATTTTGCTTGGTCCATCTTAGATACTCTTAGACACCAGGTAGAGATGGGATAAATTTTTTGGCTTCTGAATGGCTTGCTTCACTGGCTATTTTAGTTCACTAAAATTTGTTATGTTTTAGAGAAATACCCTAGATCAGCACTCAGTTCCTGAGGCTTAGGTAGTTAAAATAAGATAGGACATTTCCAGTCAAAATCTCCTCATGTCTGTGCCCGACTCAGGATGGTGTGACCCTGGTATATAGTAGCCCTCAGAATATCAAGACAAAAAGGGATTTAGTGTCTCATAGTAAAAGAGAAGTTAAATACTCCAAAACCAAAAAACAAAACGAAAAACCGCACACCAATCAATCAACCAACCAACCAAAAACCCAACAAAACCTCCAAAACCAAACTGACAAACAAACAAACTAAAAGGTTCTATCAACTAAATTAGGATCGCAATCTAAATATTCTTTATGACCTTTCTTCTTTATGGACTTTTGAAAAAAAAAAAAAACAACAAACATTCCTATCAGCACAGAATGTTTTGCTGTTATGTGCAATAAGAACAGTAAAAAGAACAGGTATCAAGGCTGGGCTTGCAAATCTGTAAGTGGTTTTCTCCTTTACCCTTTAATTTAGGATTATCACTTCTCAAAATGTTGAAGCATACAATCTTATAGCCTTGCAACATTTTTAGTTCTGTTTGGCTATCTTTAAAATTCATACAGACAAATTATGAAAATCTGAAGGCAAAACATTCACAATGTTTTTGAAAAAGCATTTAATGCAAGCAAATGTTAAAATTGACATAATAAGAGGAAACAAAAGCTGCCATTTCATAATTAAGAGAATGAACATCTTGGTTGCATGGAAAGTTCTCATGTTTTGACATTTGGCACCAGCTTGAAAGGATTCTACATTTTTCTACAGATGACAGGACTAGATTTTAAAAAAATCTGTTTCAGAATGGAAATATCTGAAGATTAGTTTTGTATAGTTCTGTTAATTTTACAAAATCACAGAGAGTCACAGGAGCTGAGAATGAAGGAAATCTTGGCTTTTAGCTCACATGAGAAGAAAAGTATCTGTATCAAACCACAAAATATTTTGAGCTGAAAGGGATGCAGGAGGATCGTGAAGTCCAAATCTTAGTGAATGGCCAAGGGGATTCAATGGGGATGGAGATCCTGACCTTGGTGTTGTTAGCACCATATCAACAGCTTCCTATAAACAGAATGCTTTTTCCATGTTATGGGGGGAAAAAAAAACCCTGAAATTTACACACTCCAATAGATTTTTCCAGCTATCTCTGAGTACAAGTTCAACATCAGAACAAAGGAGTAAAATTAACTTTCCCACAAGGAAAAGTAATTTTGTGCCTGCCAGGTACCAAAGGAAGATCAAAATTTATTTCAACATGTATAGATTTGAAAAAATTCATACTCCTTTGGCCTGAACAGTCCACATCCAAACCAGGTTTATTCAAGAGCACATAATCTCATTAGTCTGATGCTGTGTCCGAGCTGAATAATTTCTATCAAGACACCATTTTCCCTGGCAATTTGGGAACTTATTTTATCAAAAAATCCATTAGTGGAATGGCCCAGAACAATGGCCATGGACATGATTTCTTATCCTCTCATCCTGCAGTATCTTTCAGTGTCCTACCATGAAACTTTGTCATGTGCTGCCTATCATCTGCAGCCTCTGGTGCATAAAGGTGGTATAAAAGTTAGAAAAAATTTATGTGTTTTCCTAATGTAGTTATCTATTATACAACAGTTCCTGATTGAAAGGGATGGAGTAGGATGGCTGGTATCTTACTTTACTCCTGCCTTTACTGTAATTTGCACAAAACAAGTGACTACATAAAAGAAGAAGAAGGAAAAAAAAAAGAGAACCCCACCCTAAAAATGTGACTCCCGCATTAGAGCAGAGATCTCAACTTTTTGAGAATTTTGTTTCTGAAAATGCCCTTTATTCACTTTTAAAACAGAACTTAATAGGAAAGAGTTTTTGTGCCATGATGTCAACAGGAGGAAGGGCAGACCTCTTCAGCCCAGGAGGGCTCCTTTATGTCCATGTTTCAATCTACTCCCCCCATTCAGCCCAAAATGGGAAGCTGAGTGCACATCTATGTTTTCTGATCAGTTCCAAAAACCTTTCCACAATATTATTAGTAGCTTTCAAAGCAAGCCCAAGAGAGACATTTATTCTTTCAAAATTGTACAAATTGGAAAGAAAAGAGAATGGTGGAGAAATGAAAGGAAAAAAAAAAAGAAAAAAAACAAAGAAAAAACTAACACTTCACTGTATTGTATTTACTGTTGGAGTCTGAAAGCTCTCTCATTAGAGTAAAAGAAGAAATTTTAATAAAGCAGCCTATTATACAAAACATCTTTTCTGACTTTAACTATTTCATGTACATACCTCTTAGAATTTGGAAGCTTAAAAAATTTCTCCAGTACTCTGCAACTCATAGTGATCTTTTTCACAACCTGTGCTTTTAAAAATAGATTTATTGATTCCCATGTATATTATATTTTTATATATATATATAAAAAATTAGAAAAGTAAAATACAGTCTCTGTATTTCAGATACTGAAGGAAATCAAGGGCATGGAAAGTC
>VZRF01005792.1:0-16868 GCA_013396875.1 Vireo altiloquus
CAAAGGGAAGGAAAAACTACAGTTTTTAGAGACACTAAAACTACACTTTCAAACAGGAGAATGAGATCCCTCAGATCCCCCAGAGGTGCAGGGCGTTTTGATTTTATTAACAAGAATCTGAGAGGGGTGAAATTTTAAACAGTCAGTGAAAATTGCTGCCATTGTCTTCCAGAAGCCCAGGAACCATTAAGGCAGAGAGACAATCAATGAAAGATTTTTATAGATTTTACAGTCAGTGTGCAAATCATCTGCTCACATAATAAGAAACTTCAGAATCATTTGCTACAAGCCAAGAAAATGTAAAAGAAAGTGCCCTTATCCTTGGAATAGTAATTCCAAGGAAAGTAACCTTGGAATTACCCACAGTGTGCCTGGTGGTTTCTGCCTCTCTCCCAGAGTGAAGAGAAACATGGAACCATAGAGCAGCTTCTTGGCAGATCTGCTCTCAATGAGTTCTCCTTCCAGGCTGCACTCACGTCTGGGATACAGGCTCTGACTTGGGATTTCCTGCATTCAGGGAGTCCACAGGGAGTGTCCATTCACCACAAGGCCTGCAGCCAACTCTGTGCAGCTGACACAGGCCCCTTTGGGAGTCAGCTTCCCAAAAAACACTTGGGAGCAACAACCTCCCCAGTTAAATGAAGGGCTGTCTTGGAATTCAAGGGAAAGCCACTGCAATGGCTGAGGAACTCTGCAAAGGGGTCTCTGGAAAGCCCCTGACTGCACACAGACACCTCTCAGGCATCACTGCTGGCATCACAGCAGCTCCAGGGAAGCCCAGACAAGCTTCTTGCCTATTTATCCATGTGCCAAGTGCTTCAGGTACCACACTGCTTTTGATGGAAGGCACAGGAAGGTGGCACCACCACCCTACAAAGTTCTGGGCTGAAACCCAGAGAAACCCAGCAGTGCTGGCGGGGGCTGGTCAGCCACAAGCTGACACAGCCTGCTGCCAAACCCTCCTCTGACAGAGGAGGGCTAGGGATTTGTTGCCTCTGGAAAGCAGGATTCCAAGAAAACAGAGCAAAACATGCTTCAAAACACCAAAGCATGTTAGGTAGCTTAAAGGGCTTTTCATTTGCTCAGAAGGGGATTTGTGACCAATGGCAAACAGCTGTGGGAACGGTCCCCTTATGAGTTTGATAACACCATTACAGGAGAAGGATCATGACTCTACTGCCAACATATGAAGTGGAAACTCCACATGGGGTTTTCAAACACCACCTTGGTCATTGTCCAAACCCATGTCCCCTACCCCTCTCACCTTCCTAGGGGACTCCTCAGGACTCTTGATGGCTTTCCTCTTCAAGTCCAGCTTCCTGCAGGCGAGAACAACTTCTTCTCCCCAGGAGGCAAGGGCACTTTCTCCTTGTGCAAATCCCCAAGCCTGTGCCCAGTGGGGACGAGAGCGTCACAGTCCTGGGCATCTCCCAGGGGCCTGGGGTCCAAAGAGCCTTTGGCCTGGTGGGAGCCCTCGTCCTTCGACTTCTCAGAGGGCTCGTGAAGTGCCGGCTTCAGGTCTTTGCTGTCCGTGGATCTTTTCTGTCTTTCTATCACTTCAGTGGCTTTTGGTTTCAATGTTTCTGTGACTTTGGGCTGGTCCTTGCAAGACTGCTCTGTGACCTCCAAAGGCCCAGGCTCACTCTCTGCCTTCCGGATTCTCTTGGATTCATCGGGCACCAGGGGCTTGCCTATACCCAGAGTGTTCCTGAGCGAGGCCTCCTTGGTGTGCACAGGAGGCTTCAGAAAGCTGGTTTTGGTTTGAAGATGAGCTTCCTGAGGTGCCTTGTCCACTTGGCCACAGCTCCTCTGAGGATCCTTGGCCAGGGGGCCAGAGCTCTTCTCAGGGTCCTTGGCCACTTGGCCAGAGCCGTTCTGAGGATCCTTGACCACCTGGCCAGAGCTCTTGTCAGGATCCTGGGTCACCTGGCCAAGACTCTTGTGGAAATCCTTGGCCTCTTCATCAGTGTTCTTGTGAAAATCTGTGGCTACTTGGCCGGAGCTCTTCTGAGAATCCTCATCCACTTTGCCAGAGCTCTTTTGAAAATGCTTGCTGACCTGGACAGAGCTCTTCTCAGGGTCCTTTGCTACTTGTCCAGAGCTCTTCTGAGAGTCCTTGGCTACTTGGTCAAAGTTCTTTTGAGGATCCTTGGTCACTTGTCCAGAACTCTTCTGAAAATCCTTGGCCACTTGGTGACAGATTTTCTGAGAAGTCTTGGCCAGCTGGACACAGCTCTTGTGAGTGCTTCTGGTGGGAATTGCTGCTGATGCCCTGCTCCTGCTTCTCACCCTCCTCATGTCCATTCCCAGGGGTAGTTTCCCTGGGACTCTCGGCACTGTTCCTCACTTAGTCTTGGTCAGCCACTTGTCAAGGTGACACTTTTTAGAAGTTAATGGCTGAGGCTGTAAACAAAAAAGAGAAAAGAAGGGCTCAAGACTCATGCCTTTTTTGGCTCTTTCTGTCCTAGCACAGCTCACCAGAGCCCAGCTGCCATGGCTCAGCACCAGGGGCTCCTACATTCCATAGGGCACAGCAGTTTCCCAGTGCTGAAGGACGAGCCTGCCAAGACCCCAACATGCACCTGGGAACCAAGTGCCTTTGAGTTCTGGGGAAGCTGAGCCACAGGCCAGGCAGGGCCCCTGTGCTGGGCCCTTGGCCTTGAGGGAGTGCCAACAACAGAGCCCTCAACAGGCTTGACAGGCTCAGGAAGGATTTAGGATTGTGCAGCTTTGCTTTCTGCCTTCCAATTGGAGGGACCCTCATGGCTGTGATAGATCTGCTCAGGGTTGGATGTGAGGTCTAGTGATTCCAATGCGGATCTTCTCCAGATGTCCTCATATGGGTTTGTCTTCCTGGAGGTCTGCCAATGGCTGCAAGTCCATGACTTGGACTTGGACTTGGACTTTCTTTGAATCCATATGGGATTCAGAGGGGACTCGTGGCTCAGCAGCGCCTTGGAGTCCTTATTGCCCAGCATGTTTTTAATGTGCCTTGACAGCTCATCTTCTTTATCAGTCTGCCACAGAAGAACAGAGAGGGGGAAATATCAAAAACACTCCAGGCAAGAGATCCAGCTCAACAAGAGACATTCCTCAGGATCTTCATGGAATCACCACGCATCCCCACAAGGGAAGTCAGGCAAGCTCAGTGGAGCAAAAGGGAAGATGCTGTGTTTGCAGGGGTCAGGTTCAAGTCTGCTGCAGCCCATGGAAAAGACAGAGTTCTCCTCTCCCACCCTAAGCCACCTTCTTCCTCTCCTTCCAGCCTGCAGCCCACTCCCATTACCTTGTAGGGTTCTGCAAAGAGGGGAGTCTCCTCCAAGAAAGGATCTTTCTCCTCTGGAGCCGCCTGTCTCCTCCGCCTGTCTTGCTCCAGAATGCGGAGCAAGTCTCTGTTGTTGAACCAGCTTTCAGAAAGAGACAGAGGAGTTAACACTTGAACCCCTGTTTATACGCCATGCAGGACCTGGGGCTTTCACACAAGGACACATGTCCAGCAGCAAAACAATGCTGAGATCCACAGGATGGTGACAGTGCACAAATCAGTTCTGTCCAGCGTGTGCTGTGCCCCAGAGCAATGAGACACACAAGGTACAGCATGCATCCTTCTCAGGGATTGCTGCTGCTGATCCCAGCCATCAAGAAGGGTGGGAAGGGAAAAATGGTCCCCCCTGTTTCATTGTGAAAGAAAAGGAGAAGCAGTCACTAGCGGCAATCACCACATGAGCTGGCAAATCCACTTGCCATGGTCAATGGGAGAAACTGCCATTCTTGTTCTCCTTCTGACTTCCCACCCCACTCTCCCTCTAGGAGTCAGAAAGAATCCTCTATTTTGAAGGTCTTGCCACTTTTCAAACATTGAACTTTGTCCACTTTACAAACAGCCTTGCAAATTCACTCTCTACTTTAAACAGATATTTGAAAAGCTGCTTCCCTGGAAAATCATGTAGCCGCACTTAAAGCCATCCCAGCAATGTCATTAGAAAGGACATCTCAGACATTGAGAAAACACCAGCTCAAATCCCCCTGTTCCTCCTCAGCCACATGTGCATGTATTCAATTCCACCAGCCCCACATCCAAACACCAATGAAGCTCTGTCCCATCATGGGAAACCAGAGCCTTTTAACTGTCCCTGCTCTGTGAAAGACTGCTGCAAAATGAGGGAAACTCTGGCTGACATTGGTGGACATCGGGGAAGGAAAAGCAAGCAGGCATAGTGGCTGCAAGTATCTATTTCTGCTCTACAGCACAGTCTACTCTATGTGTACAATTCCTAGATTCTTTTTGCCCATCCAACTTCCCAAGTGCCCAAGGTTGCAGGGGGAGAGCCTTGTCTTGCCCAAATACCACTTCCATAATCAGCTCAAAGTTTAATCACCCCTAGAGCTGCCTCATCTCATACTGAGGGGCTGTTATTTACAGTGAATCAGGTTTTTTGCACTAGATGGCATTCCTAATTCAGAGTAGAAGAGGCTGCTGTCTACTGAAATGCCCAATTTTTTCAGATAAGCCTGTAGCTCTGCCAGTCTCTACAGCCCTGGAGACACCATTGCTGCCATCTGTGCCCTGGCCATTGAAGGTGTTTCCCAAGATGCTCTTCAAAGCTTTGCAAATCTGAGCTCTGCTGTTCCTCATAACCCTGCACACTTCCCTTAAGGCCAGGGAACTTTGGAAGCTTTGGGAACTGGACCTCCAGCCTTAGCACCAACATGCCTGGGAGCCTTGGAATGGGAGGACTCCACAGTCCCACCCCTTCCATCTCCAGGGGGAAAACAGCTCAGAACTGGAGAGTTCAAAATAGTGCTGTACTTGCTGCAACTGGCCTACACCTGATGTGTCACCAGGAAAACTCAAACAGCCTGACTGTTCAAAGAGGCAGATGGAACTGAATGTCTACCCTGAAACATCAGCTCAGTCCTCCTCACCTTCAAACATGTTCCCCAAGAAGTAAAAACTTGCACAAATCGCCCCCACCCCAAAAAACCACAACTCCTGCTCTGCTACAGACTGAAACAGGAAAATGCTCCTAGGCCCAAGGCATCCCAAACAGTAGAAGGGAGTGCCCTGGCCCCAGTAACGAGAGATTTGGTTCAGAAAGTTCAGCAGAGAACCTGCCCTGACCCACAACATCATCCAGGCTTGGCTCTGTAACAGAAGCTTGGAAAATACCAACATGCTCTGAAGCCACTTTCACTGACAGGACAATTCTTACTTTACTTCTCCCACTCAGGGATTATGATTCTTGCATTTCAGAGAGGGGATTCTTTTTTTAAACCATCTCAACATTCATCACAGCAGCCAGCAAGACAAGATTACATCAAATAAATTCCTACCTATTGTCCCTGTTCTGGTTGCCCGTAGGTTCCATTATGAAGCTTCGGTTTGAGTCAGCTTCTCTGGAAGAGAACAAACAGATATTCGCCATCTGCACGAGTTCAGGCCTAAAGCAGGGGTCAAGAGCTCCAGGGACTTGCTACACTCAGAGCCTGGAGTGCCCGACCAGGAGTCACTGCACTGCTCCTAAACATAAATGATCCAAACATGGGGATTCCACTGAGGATGGGAGAACCCAGAGATCCATTTTGTCCTTCCTCCAGTGGTGATACTGCATTTCAGGTCAGCTCTTAGCTCCAGATTTGGCCAAGAGCATAACAGACCAGGCCACTGCTACAGGCTCCAGGGTATTTGGTTCAATTTTTAGTGTAAATCTGCCCCTAGAACCCTACCTTTAGACAACCAAATGGGCCTCATATGAATGGCAACATTTGTGGACAGGGGAAGGAAAGAAAAGGAGACAAAAAAGCTTTAAAATGACAGGTCTAGATTGAAAGGTAACAAGTTCTCCTCAGCAGAAGCAAAAAATCTCCATCAGGAAGACATAGGACTGCAAACACTTACATTTCACTTTGTGACCTTCATTTGCAGCATCTCACACTCCGGAGGGAGCAGAATGATTTCTCACTGGGGAGGAGGCTACAGGAGCATTGTGTGAAGTCTTGTGAACCACCCTACTTAGGGCACCTGATACGAAACAGGAGCACAGCCACTTGGGGGAAGAGGTGAAGCAGCAGCTGAGCTCTAGGCCATGGCTTTAACCCCCAGGAAGGCACCAGCAGGGAACCACTCTGCAGCCACAGAAAGGCAAGGGCCACTACGGGTGGGAATCCTGTCAGATCCCCAACTCCAAGTGCAGTTGGCAAGCCTAAGAATAGGCAACCGCAGGAAGGTAAGAGGACAGATCTGGAAGCAAACATTGCAGCTTTGTTCCCTCCTCATAATCATGAAAACTGTAACATTGTCTTGGAAATAATCTGCCTTAAAAGAACAAGGTGCCCACTTGAATTTAAAGATAAACAAAGGTGGGAGAAGTAGGAAGTGCATACTGGGAGAAGCCATTCCAACTTTCTTCCATCTTCTGTTGAATGGACCTGGCATTGGCAAAACTTGAGCAGAGAGAGATGCACGCACACATGTGAAAAAACAGCATGTCAGGGAAGGCCGCTCTGTCACCATCTTGTCCTTAACATGGCCACAAAGCACGTGAGTGGCCAGCACTAAAATCCACATTTCACTAAACACTCAAAAAGTTTTGCAAATGCCCTTGACAGGGCCAGGTTTTTGAGCACACCGAAGCCCTGTTAATCTGAGGTTGCGCGAGTGTTGTTAACCTGACACTATTCCCACAAGGCACAAATGCAAACAAGCTGTGCTTCTGAACGCAAGCTTTCCTCTCTGGGGAGAAGAAGGCAGGTACCAAAGCGACCCCGACGGCAATTCTTACAAGGTTTTGACAGTGCTGTATTTGGCCAGACTCATTTCCGCATCCCTTAGCAAGACACATTTGATAGCTCTTCTTTCTGCTTTTCTCCATCCAGCCACAGGCAAAGAGCTGCTCAAATGGAACAAGGAAGCTTGGAAGCTTCTTGGAAACATAGGACACTTTGGAACCCATCTCAAGAGCTTTTCCTTCCAATGTTGCTATCGCAAACCTTCACGTGATATTTTTATGGGCAAAACTTGATGTTTTGCATACCTTCAGTTGTTTGAAGGGACACCTTGACACACGGTCAGAGAACAGACTGGATTTGTAGAACCACAGAACCACAGAACCGTAGAATGTTTTAGGTTGAAAAGGAAGACCTTCCCCTCAAAGACCATCAACTTCCAACCTTTGTGCAATGGGCAAGGACACCTTTCACTACACCTCAACTAGACCAGGTTGCTCAAAGGCCAGTCCAACCTGGCCTTGAATTATTAAAATAGTCTGGTGACTTATATACATATAATATACAAATAGACATACGAGGCCATTGTGATTATAAGAGTCTTGATTCTCAAAACTGGAAAAATAATAACTCAATAGCTTTGGCTGCACTTTGGAATGTGGGTTTCCCTGCACTGGCTTTACCGTCTCCCTCTGGAGTCACTGGCTGCGACAGTTCAACTGAAGAGCAGCCCCTTGCAGCCGCTCCCACTCCCAACAGGGCAATCCCAGGCCCCAGCTGGAGCAGCTTATGTAGGCCCTGCTCAGGAAAAGCCCAGAGTTTGCCCAGTCACACATCTGCTGGGTCTGCCCTTAAGCCTCTCCCTCTCAGTGCTGGCACCTTTGGGCAGGACATGGGGCGCACCCAAGGGCCTTTGTGCTGCCCATGTCACCCTCCTTTGCCAGGGATTGCCTGGCTCTCCTGCTCCTCAAAGACACTAAGGATTAAAGCTCAATCAGCAGCAAGTCCTCTTGCAACTTTGCACTCTCCACTCGGCATTAATTTGTCCCACTGAGGGCTGGGTAATACTAATAATCCTAAGCAATTGCATAAACAAGGGCATAAAGGCAATTGCCCTGGTTAGTGAGCACTTTCCCAGCAAACTGCTGTCAGCTTGCAGAGGCAGCAGGAAGAAGCCTGATTTGGAGATGTTCCTGTCGCTGCACAGTGCTGGAGGACAGCGAAGCCATCCGTGGCTGGCCCGTTTGCCCCCTTGCAGCCAAGCGGAGAATTACCTGGCACAAGCGGGCCTTGCGGGCGAGGAATGCCTCCCGAACGGCAGTGCCGCTGCGAACAGCCCCTCCGGCCAAGGAATGGCTCCTGGAATGGCAGCTGCGCTAGCTCCGTGCTGCTGTTACCCACAGGGCGCTGCCAGAGCACGGTTCAGCCTCTGCCGGACGCCGGTGCAAAGGCAGTGTCCCGGAATCGGACGGGGCATTGTCCAGGAGCCACGCCGCTCCAAAGGCATGGAACCCTGCTGGAGCCCTGCGCGCACCCCAGGCCGCACAGGGAATCCGTGCCGCAGTGAAAGACTAGGACAGAGATAGGGAAAGTAAGTCTCAAGGGGGAGTATGATGCCATTCAATGGGTGTGAAATAGATATTGAACCAGTAACAATACCCTCAGCTGATGCTGATCATGAACGAGCTTTTGCATGGAATTTTGAATTATAATCATAAAGTTCCATAGGCAAAGGGACTAATTGATGAGATGGAACACACTTACACAGATACAGATGCTTATAGTTAAAACGCTGCAAGAAAACGGGATTCTTAAGCAACTGCTTCTTTCCTGAAACAAGAATTTTTCCTACGCCTGCACTTTTATGAAAAAAGGTCAACGAAAGCTGCCTGGGCTAGCATGTATTCCCGTGCAAGCCTTACTTGAAACGATTGCGTTTACTGTTACCATCGAGATCCAGAGAACAGAGGGGAAGACATAGCTGTCAGGAAAATACAGGCGTAGAGCGGTTGGTTTGGTGTGGCTTCCGTGAGGCGAGGGGAAGGTGCAGACAAGCACCAGCTTTTGCTTCTTTCATGGGAACTGCTGCTAAATGTTTGAAGGGGACCAGTGCGTGTGGAAAAAGGCCACGGCTACACGTGTGCGTGAGAAGGAAGAAGCATAGTGGCAGTACGCCGTGGGCAGATGAAGGAAGGCATTTGACTGTGACGCTTCCTTCTGCTGCGTGAATACAGCTGCTAGGACTCGGCGACATTAAATGTACATGAAAGTGCTTGTGCTGCCAGTATCAGGCACCACAGGGAAGCGACGTGGACTCCTATTCTTCCGGGCTCCCGCAGCGGCCATCAGCATTCGCAGCCTTCGAGAAAAAGGTCCAAGAACAAAAGAAGCAGCTATCACTTTTCCTCCACGGCTTTAAACCACTGCACAACACAGGCGTCTATCGGGCACCTTTATTTCAGCTACAAGCGCGTTTACTTTTTTGCTCTCTCGCTGAGCCCAAGCTTCTTGGGCTTTTTCGCCGAGGAAACCAAAGCCTGGAACTGACACTCACTTCGAAGGACAGGAGCGCCACGAAATGCGGCCACTGCGCTTTCCTTTCAAAGGAACTGTACTATCGCCTCTCCGTATTTCGGTCTAAACTATCTGGATCCCCTGGAAGCACTGCTCACGAAACGTGCCCTCTCAGGAAGGCCTTGCTCGTGGCCACATTTAACTTGCATCCCACGAAAAGGAAGACAGACACGGGCATTATGCAATTTCTTCCTCGCTTACGCGACCCATCACACTCCCTCGCCCTTGTAGAGCGCAGATTCAAAGAACGTTCTCTCAAGCTCCCGTAGCACAAGACCGGGAACAAAATGGAAGCCCCTGGTGCGCAGATTTTACTTGGAAACGTGCGAGCTGCAGAACACGCGTCGGTGCCCTCCCTGCTGCGCACCCTTGTGCATTTCCACTGTAACGCACGCCAGTCACAAAACCGTAAACGATGGCACGTCGCCGCACAGGGAAAAGGTGCCCGGACGAAAGCACGCTCTTCTTCCCCGCTTCTCGCGGCCCAGGTCGTGGTGCTTGGCTTGGCTGCGAAGGCTGGCCCCTTGAAAGGCTCCTCCAGCAAGCGCTTCTCCCCGGGCGAAGTTCGCCGGGCGACAGCTACGTGCGACAGCGTGGACTCGGCAGAGCCGAGCGGGCGTCCGCGTGCCGCGAGCTGAGCGAAGGCCGTGCACAGCGCACCGCGGGCGCGTGCGGCATGCAGGCTGGAAGGCGGTGAAGTTCCGTGCCGTCGCTGGGCTTCCCTTCTTTCTGTCCGCGCAACCTAAGGCGAAGTCAGGCGCCTTGGGAATTGCAGAAACCGACGTGTCCGTGTACTTTTGCACGCAAATGTGTGCGAGAGAAAAGAAGCACTTGTTAGGTGTGTCTTTGCGGCAGGACCTTCCAACAACATGGGCCAGGAGGAGAAAAGCAATTGCTGAACTAACCCTTCCGTTTCCAAGCCTTCGAAAAAGCTACCCAAAAATTTGGCTGATGAGAAGGGATAATCAAGAGCATGCTTTTGCCCTGGACCATTTTTCTGTGTCAGAGGCATATCAAGCTCTTTCGCTATTACAGTCTGTAAAGTACGCGATGACACAGGTGAGAAAGGAAGTTCAGAGCTCCAAAAGCTGATGGCAGTTTGCAGCTTCTAAAAGAAAGAGAGTTCCGTCGTAGCGCAAATGCAAGCGTGCGAGCGTAAGGAGGAAGGTCCAAGCACGCTTCTTGTCCTAGACCGGTTAGCTGCGTGAAACGTAGCCGAAAACGTCACCCTTTCGATTCAGACTGTAAGAGAGATAGCATGTAATGAGACGTACGACTGACTGAGAAAGAACGTGCCTGCCACTCGGGTGTTTTCACAGATGCGGTGCGCTAGACTTCTGTGCTGGCTCAACGTTCTGTGGAAGAAGCAGAGGGACTTTTTAGAGTGCTGGGAGAATCGAAGGATCATGGTGTTACAGAAGGCTGAGAAGGTACGCAGAGAGCGCGGTGGTTATATGCACAGCGCGTAGGCTGCAGGAGGAGAGTGGCTGCCACTCAGCTGCCTTGTGAATTCAGGTTCTCACTCAGAAGGGGGAGAGGTCGGCGAAAGCTGCCTGGGCTAGCATGTATTCCCGTGCAAGCCTTACTTGAAACGATTGCGTTTACTGTTACCATCGAGATCCAGAGAACAGAGGGGAAGACATAGCTGTCAGGAAAATACAGGCGTAGAGCGGTTGGTTTGGTGTGGCTTCCGTGAGGCGAGGGGAAGGTGCAGACAAGCACCAGCTTTTGCTTCTTTCATGGGAACTGCTGCTAAATGTTTGAAGGGAACCTGTGCGTGTGGAAAAAGGCCACGGCTACACGTGTGCGTGAGAAGGAAGAAGCATAGTGGCAGTATGCCGTGGGCAGATGAAGGAAGGCATTTGACTGTGACGCTTCCTTCTGCTGCGTGAATACAGCTGCTAGGACTCGGCGACATTAAATGTACATGAAAGTGCTTGTGCTGCCAGTATCAGGCACCACAGGGAAGCGACGTGGACTCCTATTCTTCCGGGTTCCCGCAGAGGCCATCAGCATTCGCAGCCTTCGAGAAAAAGGTCCAAGAACAAAAGAAGCAGCTATCACTTTTCCTCCACGGCTTTAAACCACTGCACAACACAGGCGTCTATCGGGCACCTTTATTTCAGCTACAAGCGCGTTTACTTTTTTGCTCTCTCGCTGAGCCCAAGCTTCTTGGGCTTTTTCGCCGAGGAAACCAAAGCCTGGAACTGACACTCACTTCGAAGGACAGGAGCGCCACGAAATGCGGCCACTGCGCTTTCCTTTCAAAGGAACTGTACTATCGCCTCTCCGTATTTCGGTCTAAACTATCTGGATCCCCTGGAAGCACTGCTCACGAAACGTGCCCTCTCAGGAAGGCCTTGCTCGTGGCCACATTTAACTTGCATCCCACGAAAAGGAAGACAGACACGGGCATTATGCAATTTCTTCCTCGCTTACGCGACCCATGACACTCCCTCGCCCTTGTAGAGCGCAGATTCAAAGAACGTTCTCTCAAGCTCCCGTAGCACAAGACCGGGAACAAAATGGAAGCCCCTGGTGCGCAGATTTTACTTGGAAACGTGCGAGCTGCAGAACACGCGTCGGTGCCCTCCCTGCTGCGCACCCTTGTGCATTTCCACTGTAACGCACGCCAGTCACAAAATCGTAAACGATGGCATGTCGCCGCACGGGGAAAAGGTGCCCGGACGAAAGCACACTTTTCTTCTCTGCCTCTCGCGGCCCAGGTCGTGGTGCTTGGCTTGGCTGCAAAGGCTGGCCCCTTGAAAGGCTCCTCCAGCAAGAGCTTCTCCCCGGGCGAAGTTCGCCGGGCGACAGCTACGTGCGACAGCGTGGACTCGGCGGAGCCGAGCGGGCGTCCGCGTGCCGCGAGCTGAGCGAAAGCCGTGCACAGCGCACCGCGGGCGCGTGCGGCATGCAGGCTGGAAGGCGGCGAAGTTCCGTGCCGTCGCTGGGCTTCCCTTCTTTCTGTCCGCACAACCTAAGGCGAATAATGAAGTCACGTAGCCCCAGGCTAGTGCGCGCAGTGTACCGGAGCGTGGAAGGCCAGCAAACGCTCATTCAGAAGCCTAGTTAGTTGAGACTGCTCTTGCAGCTCCGAAGAGGAACGGTCAGCCTTCGGACTTCATCTCACAGCGTGGCCGTAATCACTTTCTTCCCCCGTCAGCGCTGCAGGGCCCATGCCGCGTGAGCTCACGCAGAAGTACACCTCATTGCCGCAGACGGTCGTAATGCGCCCCTTCGCCAATCAGCCTTCGAGAAGCGCACATAACACCGTGCCCCCTGTCCTACCTTTCTTCCAAGGCAGATGCCCGCCTTTGTTTTCATTCTCGCAAGCCTCCTTGCCAACCTCCAGCAGCTGCTCTCACGGAGAACGGGTTTGCCGGGCTGCACCTTCGCCTTTCGGCGCGTAGGCAACGGCAAACTCACCGGGGCGCTCCGTACTTCCCTTCTCTGACTGCACGCTACCATCGTGTTCTCTGAAACGCGGAGGCTGGCGTCAAGCGCGATTGAGCCCACCTCGAACTGGAAGGGGAATGTGCAGGGGCGCGAGCAAGTGCCGATGAACTGCCTCCTTGAGAATGGTCTTCCAGGAATTCAGCGGGCAGGAAGAGGTCGCCAGCCTCTTCTCACAGCCTTTTCGATGTGTACGCAAGGCCAGTGCTCTGCGGCTTCATTCCTCGCCTTTTTGAACCCGTGGCTTCTTCGTTCTCCCGGAGGCGAATAGCCGTCTACTTCCCTCAAGGAACAGCGCCCAGGCAGTCTGCTGAAGCGCGCCTGGGCGCTGCGCCTTTCCTTCTGAGCACTATGCTGCTCCACTTCCTGCCTCTCTTGCCGTCCGAATCCAAATGGAAAGCTTTCCGGCTGCGCCTTTTGTTCTTTCTATCTTGATGCCAAAAAAGAAATTGTGTGGTTTCCTCTATGGCTCTGTTATAAACCTGTTCTAACCAAGGGAGCTTTTTATGACCTTTTCTTCTTCCAACTGATAACCTGCATTTGGAAGGCAGTCTTATGGCAGCCGCCGTCGTCTTGCCTCCTATGCACTGCGTATAGAGACACAGTACTCTCTGTGTCAATAGAGATCTGCAGTGGAAAAACACAGGTATTTTTGCAGGCCCGTATAACAAATGTGTAAAGCAAGAGGATTTCCTCAGTGTGTCAATTTATGAAGACATAAAGAAGGTGGGGAGATAATGGGGAGATGCTCCATCCAACAGATGCAGATGCATGTCTGATTAGGTTTATAATTCCCACTCCAAGTTCAAACCTGGGTCTGTTCATAAGCTAATCTCTCTCCCCCATCCCTCGCTAAACAATCGGGCCCAACAACAACGTGAAAGTAAAGGAATTGATGGGATGAATTATAAAAACAATTTTCACAGATGACTAAATGCCTCAGGATGATAGAGCTGAGAATGCACTGCAGTCTCTGGAGACAAATTCTCTCATACCACCTCCCTTACTATGTCACAGAAATGTTGTTTGCTTGGTTTTACGTTTAAGATGGAGGCAAGAAAAGAATACTTCAGTGAAACTCTAAGCCACTCATGGAAGGAGTTCTCTATAAGTGCCATGTTGTGTTTTGTTTTACAAGGGGAGCCAGCAAAATATGTNTCCTTTACAGACAGCTATAGCTGGTGCCGAAAAAAAGGCAAAACCAAGTTTCAATTTCCTCTTTAACTATTTTCCCATAACTAAACAGATCTCTGCAGAAATGTTTTCCTACACCTGGTCACCCTCTCTCTGCAGAGCATACGTACATTTTTGATAAAGGTAATGGTCATTTTTTGGCAAGAAATAACCCCCTATACTGGTACTGTTTAACATCTTTTTCAGAGACATGGACAATGGGATTCAGGGTACCCTCAGCAAGTCTGCTGATGACACCAAGCTATGTGGTGTTGTTGGCATGCTGGAGAGATGGGGTGCCATCCAGAGGGACCTGGACATGCTTGAGAATCTGTCACTGCTGGGTTAGGGACAGTCACAGAACGACACAGAAGACTCCATTAATTCAGTAGGCAAAAGGTTTTTGTTTATTAGACCGCACGCTTTTCATAGACAGATGAGCAAATACACTATGTGATTGATCATTTGATTAACACCCCGAAAACCATAGGCTAACTAAAAACAACACCAATTTCAAAACATTTTACAGAAAAACCACCAGGTGCAAATTGTTTACCAAAAAATTGTTTTCACAACTCGCTGCATGAGAAAATTAGCTTTCCCACAGACAGTGAGCAGTCTGATGCTAATCGTCTCTGACCAAGCAGTCAGCATCCATAATTCCCCCTTTTTGTTTATAACCAAATGGGTAGCGTTTGTAATCTTCTGCAGGGCCCTTTGCAGAAAGGAGAACAAATGCAGCACAATGGGTCCATTTAATAATTTGCCAGTTACCAAATAGAACCTCAATCAGACACTGATCTGGAGTGGTCAGAGAGATTCTCCAGCACATACCATCGAATTCTTCTCAATCGTGTCCATGCACCAATATCTAACAAATCCAAATCTACATCAGTTATTAATTCTAATACAGTAACAAAACCAGAAACAAAAAGAAAGATAAAATGTTCCTTTTCTGCTGGTAAAAGGACCATCCAACTGGTGATCGACATCCTGGTCATCATTCGAAAGGTCATTCAACTGATGCTCTGCATTCTGATCACCATTTGAAGGTTGCCGGTTGACCCCATTCTGCTTTTGGTGTCACAAGTCAAGGCGAATGCACTTTGCAGGTATCCACTGTACCTCAGTATCTGTGGAAACACATGCATTCCTATGACCCCAAGTAATAAACCTACACAGACCTTCCCACTTATTGGTGGTTAGATCCCGTACCCACACTTTCACTCGGGGCAGGTGCATCTCACCTGAAGACTGCAACAAAAGAAAATGATTCAAAATGACAGGATTATTTGAATTTTTTGGCACTGTGAAATGATTAATTGTATATACAACTTTTTCCAATTGTCTCTACTGGATTTCTCCATGCATTCCCCCTTTTTGTTTTTCCAAAACACTTCAAAGTGCCTTAAGCACGTTCAACAATGGCTTGATCAGTTGGAGAACGTGGAATACCAAATTTGTGTGACACACCCCATAGGCGTAAAAACTGCCGCGTCTTCTGTGAGATGTAGGTATGACCATTACCAGTTTCCATTGAAGAAGGTATGCCTAAGATTGAAAAAGCCATCCTCTAATGGGCACTAACATTGCAACCTTTTTCTCCAGTATGAGCAGATGCCCACAAAGCAGAGGAGAAAGTGTCAATAGACATGTGCACATACTTGAGTTGGCCAAATTTGGGGATAGGAGTGATATGTGTTTGCCAAAGCTGCAAGGCTTTTAGGCCTGTGGTGTTTACCCCCACTGGTAAAGATGCAGCAAGTCCGTGACAATCAGCACAAGAGCTGACTATGTCACGAGTCTCAGCTGGCATTAACTGGAACTGCTTCTGCAGAGTATGTGCATTTTGATGGAAAAAATCATGCTGTGCTTTGGCTTGTGTTCTTTTATCAGGCTGAGGTGCCACCCACACAGGCCTGGCTAACTTGTCAGCCCTGGCATTACCATTCTGTTATGAAATCTGGCATATTGGTGTGACTTCAAACTTTTTTTTTTTTCCTAAATTGCACAGGTTGGAACATTACCTAGCCCAGATGTTTAATATCAAATGGAGCAAGCATATCAGTGTTTAACACCCTGATAACTTGCATGACTTCTGAAGAACCAAGCCCATATTTTGCTACTTTAGCTTGTAAATCCTTCACTACCTTCCATGCTATGACATCATGTCTGTCCGATTGATTCATATTTGGAACAGCTTTAAACACAGTGTAGGCTTGGACGCCTCCCTGCGAGGCTTCACTGTCATCCTGATCTACCAGCACACCTTTCTTAGATGCCGTAATGACCACCTGATTTTTCTCATCCATACCTCCCATTGCATCCCTGTGCATAACAATTCCACCCTCAGGCATCCCCACCCTCTCCAGAAAATCCTAATCCCCCATCTCCAGGGCTTGTAATTCTACTGATTCCCAAAAGCATCTCGGGTGCTTTGGACGCACAGGCACTTGACACATTGGAAGTGTCCATGGGTGACCCTGGAGTTGTCCCTCTACACGTCAGCACCGGTTCCCAGCTTTTGCCTCACCCCCCTTCTGTGGAGCAGATTTTCCCCTTTGTTCACCCTCAGTATCACTGTCCATGTCTCGAGGTAGAGGAACACGCGATGGCTGTAGGGAAGAGGGGCGTGGGCGGGGAGGGTACAAGCACTGAGGCAGAGGGCGGCGTGATGATGGGCGCCGCAGGATGCTGCGCAGGGGGAGAGGACGTGGACGCTTGCAGTGCAATAACGGACACCACAAGTGGCTGCGAATAAGGAGGAGAGGGTGCCGCCACTTGTGGTGTGATGGCAGGCACTGCGGGCGAGTGCACAGGGAGAGGCAGTGCTGCCACTTTTGCCAAATCGGCTAGTACGAGTGGAGACCCTGAAGGAATAACGCTTCCAGCGGTGGTAGCTGGAAACCGTGCTGTTCTCTGTGCCCAGAGTTCTTTCT
>VZRF01005796.1:0-25156 GCA_013396875.1 Vireo altiloquus
TGGCCAGCAGCACATCAATCTTCTGATCTGTTGCGTTTGCTGGCTACTGTTGCTAGCCGCAATGGCAACAAGTGCCGGAGAGAGTCTCTGCCCAGCTGGGCCCACTGCTCCATGCTTTCCTTCTGAAGGCATGGTCACAGGGCCCTCACCAGCCGGGGAGCCTTCAGGCTAGCTCAGGCATCCTGTGCTCTCCGCAACGACAAAGCGGTGAGAAGAGGCCTCCGCGAAGAGAGCATGGAAGATCTTTACTCACACGCTGCTATCCAGATGTCCAGGGGCACAGGCAGAGGGTTTGGGGTTTTATCGGGACCCCGGGGGAGGAGCGGAGTTGGGGTCTCCGAGAGACCAACAGGAGAAGTCCGACGGAGTGGCCAGGGTTTAGCCAGGAAGAGGGTAAAAGGGGGTAGGGGAACACCACACAGAGCCATCAGGGAGTGGCTCTGCTAGACATGGTGGAAGCTTCCAGCAGCTTCTCATGGAAGCCACCCTTGTGGCGACCCCCCACTACCAAAAACCAGGCCTTGCAAAACACCACACAAGCTTTACTACTCTTTGGTTTGGATGTAGTTGGTGCAGTGCAGCCCTTAGATTTCTAATGCCTTTTTTGACTCCCTTCTTTTATAACATCCCGTTTGTCAAGACCCCATGCTTATAGCACACTGAAAATGATAAAATACTGATTAATTCATTGTGTAGTATGTCCACCTGCTAAAAACCTACCTAATGTCAGCCAGATTCTGGCTTAAAAAATGACCAATGCTTCATTCTTGTTGAATTAAATGCATATGAAACTTGAAGTTTTTTCAAGTTAAAGTAAGATTTTTTTCTACTCGGTCTGGAGTTTTGGTTTTGGTTTTTGGTTGGTTAATTGGTTGGTTGGGGAGTGGGAGCCTGGTGTTTCTGTAAAAAAATTTGTTGTTTAATAAAAATATTTAGAGGGATTTTATTACATTTTTATTTCAACAACCAAGAATAAATGTAAAAAAATCTCTCTATAAAGATTCCTTATGCATGCTGAATAAAAGCTTTTCTATTTATTGGCTACTATGCTTGCTCAAGTTTCACTACTTTTTGCAGTTAAGTGCTTTTTCTCAGGATTATTTGGAGAAAGAGCATATAGAAGGAAACAGCCAAGGAGATTTCTAGGTCAGTAGAAGACAAATTCAGTCATTTATTCAGCTCTTAATATCTGACAATAGCAATCAGTTCTGACACTGTCATGGAAATGAATCTCAAAGCATGCTTCTTTAAGAAGCTGCTATGTGTAATGTGGCATCTGCTATTCCAAACATGGTTTTTATTGACTTTTGAAGCTTATATATTTGATACATAAAATGCACATAAAATGTACATAAAATTACAGTGTCTGTACTCCCAGAGATGTCCATGGGCTGCAGTAGTACCTCATTCCCTCCATATTCTATAGATGAACAGATGTTTTTGTTATCATGTTTTTTTAAAATACATACTCATTCACAAAATCAACATAATATTGGTAATTCTCAGACTTGTCTGCTGCAGCATTCTACATATCCTCTTTTTCCTAGTCTCTCGGGAGTTCTTATTGTATTATTCTGGGATATTCTGAGAAGATATTTTTCTCTTGCTGGGTTTATTTTTAGTCTGTCAGCTGAAGCCCTACTTCAAGATAAAGTTCTTTAGGACTTCAGAAACTAAATAGCTCTGTTTTGTGAAATAAACAGCAATCAGGTGTTGTGAGGCCAAAAGTAAAAGATTATACCATGAACCATTAACACATGCAATCCTGATAAATTTGAAATTGCCTAGTAGGAAATTTCAAGAACCGAAAACCTGGATTTTTCTCAGAACACTGTGGCAGAAGGACAGAAGTTGTAAACATTATTGCCATATCGATTCCTTCCATCCCTAGAATGGTCTTTAGCACTTCATGAATTCCTATTGAACACTGAAGCTCGAGTGATTAGAAAAGAGAGTGCTAAAGGAAAACTAGACTTCGAGTAAAAGTTTCAAGTAAAAGCTTCAGATTGAAGTACTTTATTACTTGTTATGATAACCTAGATGGAAATATGAAAAGTTTGTTCTCATTTCATTAAAAACAATGCAAAATATTACATATATTTATAATGCTATAACTAGAAGGTTATATTAGATCAACGCACAAAACAAAGAGCATAAGCTACAAGCACCAGGTGGCAAAACACAAAACTATTACAACCAAGCACTGACCTAATATTCAAATAAATAACTGGAAAGCAAATAACAAGAAGATTAGAAAAGATGGGCTACCAAGAAAGATTGACCTTTGAATGATGTTGGTTTGGAAATTTTTTTACACTGTGCTGATAAATCTGGTCTAGAAAAGTTACGTTTAATTTTGGTAAATGAACATTTTAAAACTTTTTAGTGCACTCCAGCAGCTCATGGAGATTTGTTCCAGATTATTCTTGATTTAAAAACAAATTTGAACTTTAAAAATATAAATCTTGTTTCTTTTCAAAAATATTTGATAGAACTGGTTTTTGAAAATTTATTTCACTGTCATCTACTTAATATTTTAATATCTCCATTTCTGGAGTTACCAGACAGAACTGTGTAAAAAAAGCTTGTGGCAGAAATTCAGCAGCTAACAAAATGAGGTTTTTCTTGTCAGCAAACTGTTTTGTGAGGGGAGATTAATCCCATGCTGTGTGCTTAAGCACACCACAAACCTTGGAGTAAGAAGCAATCTCAGTACCAAAGCTAGATTTCAAGGTCCTAGTGCCTCAGAAGCACCTGCTTTGGCTCATTTGCTTTTCATTTCTCAGCAATTAATGTCTCAATGGATGCCAAAGGGCCTCCAGTGCCTTTTCCTTTTTAGCTTGTGACAGCAATGAAAATAATTGGGTCTTCAGCCGCATACATCCACTCTCTCCATTGCAATTGTCTCTCACGGGCAGTATGATTTGTCCTCAGAGCACCCAGTGGGAATAGTCCAAAGTTAACTGATCTCCCGTTACGATTAGATTTATTGCCAATACAGAATGTAATTATTGCCAATGCAGTATTTAATACAAGTTCTAAAAGATTATGATATTAGGCAGGTTCCACTAGATATGTACTGATTTACAGTCTTTGGCCGAGCAGAATGCACAATTACAAAGAAACAAAGGACCTATGGAACTTCTTAGGATTTTATCTCTCTGTGTGACCAGATCTTAGCTGGGGCCACCATCCAGCAGCTGCTTGCATTTTGCACAGTTGCCCCAGTCTCCAGCATTTTATACCTTTTGCAGGCCAATGCAACAAAGTCAATCCCAATGATCACGGCTCCCACCTCTGCGGAATGTTCTTCCTGCAATACACACCTTGTGTTCTCAGGATAAATCCTGTTGCCCATCCGTGGAAGTTGCAGGGTGGGAGGGTGTGTGGTGGGGGGCAGAATGCATGCCAAGACCTTCTACCAGTGCATGATCAAATTTGTAGTCCATAGCCACCTTCAAGACCTTTAATAGGCATTGTTAGCTTAGTGATTGATTGCAGACAGAAGCTTCAAAAAATGAGCAAATATGGGACTTTGGAAACATTGAACATGATATGCAGCAGTGCAGCTGGTAAGACAGCAATATATACCTGCTTCTGACCCTACTGTGGATTATTCTAATTGAAATTACCTAGTTTGTGACCAACGAGAAGAAACCATTCTCCAGAGATTATATGATGCTAGCTTTTTGCTACCTAACTTTATTAAATTTTTTCTTGCAGGATCTAATTATTTCTTAATGTATGAATGAAGATCTTCAGCAATGGATAGAAGTATACAAATGAGTACCAGACGCTTAACTGAGAGCTTGTTTTCATTTGATTGATAACTTGTTTGTTTATTTTTGTAAAGTGAAACCTAATTGAAATGAAAATTATAGAGGGAGAATACTAAATATGTATGTGTAAGTTTGAATTATTAGAGTAACCCTTTCATTAATAAATACAAATTTTTCTCTTTCACATATGCAGAAATACATGCATCAAGGGAAAAATTTTGGTTGATACTAGGTAGGTGTGTTCACCTACCTAGAAGGAAAGGGGAAGGCAATTGGCAAAGAACTTTTGATTAGTGTTTGTGCTGAAATAATTGATAATTAGTAGCATGATTTCCAAAAGAATTCAGCCATAATATTAAGGCTTACTTCTCACTGGCCAACTAAATAAATTGGAACACATTTATTTTCATTGTTCTACTATTCACTCACACATTACCCATTTATTCCGATTCTTCAGAGATTCAATCACAACACTACAGTGACATATATAGAAAACAATTTCAATGTGAAATTACATGTCTGAACAAAACAGAGAAGGCAGGCTAATAAACAAAACATCACAGAATAATTAAAAGTATTTTGATTGCAGCTAAAAAGACAACACAAGATATGACAATTGTGATTTCTTATAAAAACCCTCACCTTTAAGATGGTGGCTCACTAATAAAGCAATATTTGTGGCCTTTGAGTCGAAGACCTCTAATGATATTTGAAATATAAGAAAAGCAATATTAATTAAGCAAATACTAATAAAATTCCCTGAGTGTGAACATTATATTTTAAGCAAATACTAATAAAATTCTCTGAGTGTGAACATAATATTTTAAGATAAGAATTTTTAAGTAGGTGAGTTTGTGAGCTTCATCATCTTTGTATTTGAACCAAATGTTGAGCTTAAGGTGCCTCATTTGTACACCTCACATGACAGCAGCTTATCATCTTCTTTGCAAGGTAAGATATACTAATGATTCCTTAACTCGATCTTCAACCCTCTCTATTCAATGTGTCCTCTATCATTTATAGTTTTGGGTAAAGTTTATTAGAGGTACATTCTTGTCTATTCCTTTTAGTATTTGCATTTCAATCCTTCAAATTTGTCAAAACTTTTCCCAAGTTTTTGACATTGTGTTTTCTCCATTCACAGAGTCCAGTCTAAAAATTTGCAAGTTCATTATTCACTGCAAAACAAAAATAATTATTTTCTCTTCAACATTATTCCACATGTCAGTAAGTGCTACATCATTCTAATTTTGTGGAATTTGGTGAATAACAATTATGGCTTCATCCATATCACTGCTTTCGTGATTTTGTTAAAATGTTTTGCTTTATGGCTCTTCAGTGGGATTGCACTCGTTTCCAGGTAGACTGATGAATTACTGAGAAGCCTTTTCAAGATCAGCTTAAGAATATTATTGGCAACTAGTGAGATTTCCTCTAGTTATCCAAGTGTAATTGCTACAGGTAATAGATATTTTCTACCTCAACAGTAGTCAAAGGGGAAAGTTATTGCTGAAGGTGTCAAAGAATCATAGACTCATAGAGTATCCTCAGGTGGAAGAGACTCAAAAGGATCACAGAAATTTAAACCCTGCCCCTGCACAGGACAACTCCATGTGCCCAAGGGCATTGTCCAAATGAGCAAAGATATTCATTGAGACTCTCTTTAAAGCAAAGCAGAGGCACTGAAGAGAAGGTAGGCCATGTCTACTTCAATGTTGTGTTTGATTTCAAAGCTTCATGTAGAAAAGACATGAAAGAGAATAGTGACATTTAGCATGAAAGAGAACAGGTAGCTGTTGTTCCATGTTCTGCAGAATTAGTATGGTTACTAGCCAGTCTCCCATCTTTAGCTACTTGATTTTTTTATATCTGCTTGTCATGCTGTGGTACCAAGCATGGATTCAATCCTGAAAATGTTTGGTACCGCAAACCTATTTTTATTGATGTAGGCATCATTTTCATTGCTTTAATTCTGTGGTATGAATAGAATTTCTAGTGCAAATATCCTTGGAGTTTTTTAAATAATATCACCAATATAACATGGAAATATATCTTTGGTACTGGTACTCTCCACTACAAAACTGTTGAACTGTCGGTGAAAATGTTTCCTCCACAGTCGCTTCTGTTAAGGAATTGTCATATAGGAAGTATGGTGAAGGTGGTAATAGAAAAGGTAAAGATGTAAAAACTATGCAAGCTATGGGTATCTTGCCTCCTTGTTATCAGCCAGCAGACATTTCAGATTCAAAGTCTGGCCACTGGCCGCTGGCTGAAGATTTGTTATAAGTGCTAATGTCTAAAAAGAAAAAACCCTCTTTCCAACAAAAGACAGGAATGTCTGAGAAATCCTATATTTCCAGTCTTTTAGTTAATTTTTTATTATTACTTCTCAGATTTCACCTCCTTCCACATACTGTTTTGTATATATACCCCAAAACAGTTGGTTTGGTTGTGAAAATGGGTTTATCTTCTCACTCAAGTGGTTATTAATAGACAACAGACAGAGGACATAATGGGTACCACAATTGTAGGAATGATGTTCAAACACATATATACATGAAGTTTTATTTTAACCTCTGTGAAAAGCACAGATACTCATGCTGTGAATTTGTGCCTATTTTTACCAGAAGCTTGGAAGAATACAGAGAGGGAAAGAATTTTTATAATTATTGCTGGAAGTTACCCCAAGTTGGGTAACAGTATATAATAATCACCCAAATTTTAGTATACAGTAATTTGCTTTGATTCTTTATAAAAGCATGACTCACAGAACCACAATCACTCATCCATAAGACATCATTCTGTTACTCCTGAGGTTCATGAGTTTTAATACTTTCTAAAAATGTAAATATATTGCTCACAGAGCTTAAGCTCTGTGCCCTCTCTATGTGGATTAAGTCCCGTTGATAAGTAGGTAGAAACATAGCCAGTTTAAAAACTCCAGTGATTAAATTGTAATATAAATTGCAAGAAAACACAGTTTCAAATGGAGTCATCTTGTTTTTAGACTACTTAGAGTCAGCTATAGCAGGATATCTGACAAGATAAATTTTTTCTCCTCTTTTGATCATGCAAAATGTCTTTTTGCTGCCTAAATTTGGATAATATATTTTGCCTTTTTACCTGGAGAAATTTTGCTTTCTCAGATGACCAAAAATTCATCACTGTTGGAGTGTGCCCATAATATTGTTCTGTCAGAAAAAACTTTAAAGAATTAGATATTTGTTTATGTTTGGAAGAATCCAAAACTAAAATATTGCTAGGTCATTATTTCCCACTGATTATTCTTATTCAGAAGACCTTTTCATTTTAAAGGATCTTTCATCACATTGAATTGCATCCCAAGTGTAAAGTGCTCTTGCATAACTGAAGTGCTAGGCACATAGCTTAAAAAAAATGTTTCATTCGCTTTTCTTAATTTGTAACATGTGTACTTTACCATTTTCTAAATACAGCTAAGCAATATTCTGTTGACACCATATTTGTTCTTCCAGTAAGCTTACTGTCAAACATTTGTAAAGAGACACTTCCAAGTAATGAGATTTCATTATTAAAGCTCTAATATTTTTGTGCTGAGAGGTATTGTCTATGATATGTGGAAGCCTGAAAACGCTTATTTATGTATGAGGTAATTATATTCATGTCAGCAGTCCCATTGAGTTAATGAGATTATCAACAAGAGAAAATTTGCTCCTATTTTGGTGTTTTCAGAATTAGACCATACATTCTATTTCTGTGTTTTCAAAATCTTGGAAGCTGTTTAAGCAGCTCTTTTCCCCCTAGATTTGCTCAATCCTAGTTGTTAGACCTATATGTTACTGAGTAGTGATATCCAAGTCCTTTAAGCAGCTTTAAAGATCTAAGCCTAATATACTCGATAGATGCCTATGCTAATGTCATCACTTTCCCTGGTCTCTGTGCTGATTTTCATAAGCATTGCTAATCAGTATGACAGAACATTATGATTTCTTTTTTTAAATCTCAGGAGTTCTTAGACTGTCTTATACGTGGTCCCACATTGTAAAACATAAAAAGCCCCACACGATTATCTCCCTTCTTTCACAAAGGGTGTTTCTTGTATGTGAATGATTTATTTTCTTAGGCTGCTGCTAACAGAAGTGGGATTGTGTGGCTCCTGCTGTGATCCAATACAGATTTTTTTATTTCCTTATTTTCAAGAAGGCCTTCAATTTCCAAATTGGTCTGAAATGTTGTGTTCCTTTTGTTGTCTGGATACACAATTAGCAAAATACACCTTAATTCAAGGTGAAATTACTTCATAGTGAATTTGAAAATTGGAAATAATAACCAGAATTCTGCTACTGCTGCATCAGGGAAGATTTCTGCTTCAAATGCCCACAGGAACCCTGAAAATGATGCTTTTATTATTGGTGATAAAATAGTAGACTTTTTTCCCCACGCAGAAATTTTGAACATGATTGCAAGCTTATACAGCCAGTAAGAGAATGATGTCTCACAATGATTCATTAGCTTGCATTCCTCAGTGCTGTAAAGATCAGTATTGGCTGCTCTCTTATTTACTACTTAAAGACAGACATTTTGCTATTCTATGTTGTCTTGCCCTCTGACAGCACAGAACCCTTTCCCATTTTCCCTTCACTAGCAAGGTCTCCCAAGCCTTTTTTCGAAAGGCAAGTTTCAAAAATAACAATCAATAATGGACAAGATCCTGTTTATGAGTCACTTGAAGAAACTCAACCCTTAAAGTTTCATGGGACCTGGTGGGCTATGTCTAAGGGTGTACAATGTCCTTGAAAGGCTGCACTGTATATCTTTGAAAGGTCATGGAGATTGTAGGCAATCTGCAACAACTGCAGAAAGGGAAATGTCGCATCCGTATTCAAAAAAGTCCAAGAGGATCATGCTGGGAAGTGAAGACCAGACAGCTTCACGTGGATGCAAAATGGAACAAGTGCTCTTGGAGCACATTTTTGGGCACATGAAGAACCAGCATTTGGTGAGAAACAGTCAATGTGGGCTGCTGAGGGTGTATGATGCATGACCTTGTGATTAAACGGCAGAATTTGGGATTGAAAGAGGTGGATATAATCTATGTCTCTTAGATTGGGATGTGATGTTGTAGGTGTGTGGACAAGAAGAAGAGGCAAAACTGGATCATTGTAGTGGTTGCTGTTTCATGTTTCCTGTAGGGCGTAGTTACAGGTGAGGTTCCTCAAGCATCTGTCCTGAAATATATGCTCTTTCAAACACTGTGAATAGGCTGAAGGGGTACTTACTCACCAAGTTCATTTATAACTTCAGCCTGGGAGCACCAGCTAACACACACTGGAGGGTAGGACAGTCATTCAGGGGAACCTGACAGAAAATGATGAACAGACCAAGAGGAATTCCATGAAATTCACCAAGGACAAATGCAAAAGCATGCATTTGAGATGGAATAATAATGCCTTCTGGTATGTAGTCAAATATGTATCTTAAACTATGAAAGCTGTACCCCTACCTCCGTATACTAAATAATAAATAAGAGTTTTGACTGCCCATTATAACAGTGAGTCATCATGGCCCAGTTTTTATTTTGAGAGTGATCATTTGTGGTCATAAGGAGTCTGCATAGAATGCAAGGAAATCAATTCATCAGTCATAACTAGGCCTTTGCAATATATCAGACGTAGACATTAAAGTGACCTAACAGATACAGGGCTGAAGTAAAACTCAGCCTTGAAGTACACCTTTCATTTCTGCTCAGGAAAGAAATGGCCTTTAGGAGACTGGGGGAAATATCTAACCTAAGTCTCATGGAAAAGCCAAGCAAAGGATCTTCCTTGAACAGCTACAGTAAGAAAGTAAGTACTTCCAAGAGAAACGTGGATGAAGTCATGTTGTCAAGGTTATGCAAGAAAATGTTTTGAAAGATCAATATTTCTTCTGTGGAATTCAATGCACCTTTACATTGCATAGTAAGAAATTTGAACTTTTTGTGGATATGAACTAGTGCTTTTATGGTGTTTAGCATAGTTTCTGAGTAGTTTCTATATCTTTATACTGCATTGCATATTTTAACTTCAGCCTCACTTAGAATTGATCTACTGCGATCAGACTAGTTTTCCTGGCTACCTTCCATCTCTGCCTTTTTGTTTTTTGTTATCCTGAAATATCTGCAAGGGGTTAAGAGAAGACAGCATTGTGCAGCACTACAGGAACTGATTGCTTGGGCTGCTTTAGAAACAATGTATGAAAGATTTCCCCAAAGGCTGTGGTTTTTCAGTTTGAAGCCTGGAAGAATAGAACCGCTGCTGTGAAGCGATGAGGACTGAATGAAAATTCACTCTAGAAGTGCCAGTCCCTCTTGAAACAGCTTCTTATTCCCACTCAGCAATTAATTTTTTCAGCTGCATGTGTCTGGAAATTGCAACATTATCCTACTGTCTGATTTACCAATTATGAGGGAAATAGAGAAATTAGAACCATTATAAAAGTTCTGTTGCTTTGGGTTTTTTTAAGTTTGCGGTCTGAATTTCACTAGTACTATTTAAATCCTTTTCTGTTATGTAGTTTGAGGAAACTGCATATTTAGTTTGAGGAAAACAAGTGAACAAACAACAATAACAACAACAAAAAAAAAGCTCGTGGAAAAACTCCACACCAAAACAAAACAGAAATGGGTCTTTTGAAAAGTTACCATGAAGAATAAAAGTCCTAAGTGCTCTGTGTGATTCACTAGCCAAAAATCAAACATTCCTGAAATTTATTTCTTAAGCTTCATGCCCACTTTAGTTATGGTCTTATCTTCTCTAAATATTGCAGACCTTGGATGAACACCAAGTAGATTTTTCCCCACAGAGGCACCAATTTCTAAGTGTCCTTCTCTTGCACTAGTGTTTAATGAATGAGCAACATTGCCAGTGATTTATGCCAAATTTATGGATAGGGTATTGTGAAAGGCTCAAACCAATAGTGATTACCAGCCGGGTTTACACCAGTGATAGCATGAAGGATGAGGAGAACAAAAAGGTCACAGCACAGATAAGAAAAGAAGAAAAGAAATAGCAGTAGAGGGCTAGGGAATAAGCCTTCCTGGGAATGAAGGTATAAAAGTGCAAAGAGGAGCACAATAAAGCAGTAGTTGTAGAAGTCTGCAAAGTCTGTAGGATGTTTGGGGGTCCATTGCTTTAGGAGAACTTCCAAATGTGTTTGAAGAGGTTTTATCATTTCTTGTGACTGCAGGACTTACAGGTCTAGTTAGTGTGCTTAGGTTAGTGCACTTTTCATAGTTATGTCTGACTGTAGGTCAGGCACTAACTAACTATTATCAGGTTTTAAAATCTCCTACAAGTGATGCAGTAAGCACTAAAGGTTAAAGATTGACAGGTGTCATGATTTAATCCTTCCTTTCAGGAGTGATGAAAGGGTTGTGTTTTACGTTTGTTTCACCTCAGACAATTCTGTGGAATTTCAAAAATGTGTCTTAAATACTGGAGTGAAAATTATGTGTTACAAGGAGCTTATTTAGTTTTGTCAGACCTTTCTTTAAGAAAAACAGTACATGCAGATCTCTAACATCATGGTACTAAATGTTATGGATCACCAAAAAAATCTGACATTTATCCTGTACTTTTTCATTGGCAGGACGTTTGCAGCAAATCCTTTTCTAAGGTTTCTGGATGTGTTTTTTGGGGGGTATTTGTGCATTCAAGGAAAGAAAAGAGCCAAGAAGCTTCTTCAGAAAACCTCCAAAATTAGTATCTTTATTGTTACTAACAGTAAGGCAGGAGGAATTTATTAGCAAAAAGCAGGAGACAAAAATTGAAACTGTGTCTTCTCCGTGACCTGGTAAGGGGAGATTTGACATCAAGGAAAAGATGCCATGAGCCTAATTCATTTCCTCTGATGGATTTGGCAAGATTTTCCTTCTTTTCGTTTTTGAGCAGCTGTGCCACTAGCCACAGGTAGAGGTAGCACTCACTCACACAGGGGAACCACCAAAGTTTCTTTAGCAGCCTTGTGGTGTGAATAACAGGCTCCTGTTTCTTCAGCCTTTCCTCCACATTCACTAATAATGCTGGCCCTGCTCAGCTGCTCTCCTGCCTCCACTTATTTCCAGCACTCTTCTCACCACTGCAACAGCAATTTCAAGCCTGTGATGATTCTGCTGTGGTTTTCTTTGCTTCCTGAGTAGGACAGAGAAAGAAGCTCATTAAGATTGCCATGCAACACATCAGAAAGCAAAGCACTTACCCGTGTCTCCTTGTACTTTCGTAAGGGATGATAATTCCTAGAGGTGACGAATCCAAAAAAAGTTTATATTGCTGCAAAAATGCAGTCCATCTTTCTCTTCCTTTTTCTTCCCCCACAGTCAGATCAGGTGAACCTTTCCACTTTCATACATGAAATATGTTGAACGTAGAAAGAAAAATGTTGTATTTAGAAGAATTTAGAATTGGAATGAAAATAAGTCTGCCATCATTGTGTCATCCATCATCTATGTGCCCTTGGCAATTTTGTTTAGTCATATGTCAAAACTAAGTGAACCAGAAGCAAACTGAGCTGAAAGAATAATAAACTGGAATGAGAATGACAAAACAAAATAAAGGAAAAAAACCCAAACAACCGAACCTAGAAAGCTCAGAAAAACTTGCACCAGTCTTCTTTTTCCACAATAAATTGTTCCAGTGTCACTGTACTGTTTCTAATCTGATTGTTTTTCATTCAGTTCTTTTAACTCTGCTTGCAGTTGAAATAATTTGAAAATGTCTAGATCACAGCACTATCCCTAATCTCACTTTAGTAGTTGTTAACACAGCAGATTGTAGATGCAATGAATTTACCCACAGCAAGAATCAATGCCGAAGCTGAGCTTTTAGGAACTTATCATGTGTAATTAAAGGTTAGATCAACTAAAATATTGCTTCTCCCTCACTCTGCATGAGTACATTGGGAGGTTTGAGAGTACAAAAGACACATTTTTCCTAGGCACTTTTTTTTTTTATTTCCAGCATGGCTAGACTTCTAGTGGAGAGGAAGCTGAAAAGGGACATCTCTGCATCACTCACCATTTTGTCTAGTAGTTCTAGATTTCTAGAGCATCTTTTTTCTTCTTCCTCTGATCTTGAAAGGTGGTCTTGGGAATCAGATCACCAGAGCTGTCTCGTGATACATAGTCTTAAGGATAATCACCACTTCTTGGAAAGTTTCATGCACTCTTCTTACTATTCCCTCTTTGCTGCTGCCTTCTGCTGTTAATATCAATTCTGTTTCGTTGGAGAATCCCATTATAGTCAAATAATGGTATTCACATCAAATTCTCACAACTGATCCCAGATTGGTCCTTTTTTAGGAGTGAGAACCATCAGGCTTTTTCAAGAGAAAATCCTCCTTAGGAGAGAAAAAATGCCTGCCTACCTTTTCCTGATAGAGAGTATCTATTTGCCAGGGTACAGCCTAACTTTCTGACCACAGAAAACAGATTGGGTTGCCGTCCTGTCTTGCAATGACCTGAAAAGAGGAGGAGTCTTCCTACTCCGGAGTCTTCGTGACTCTGGATAGCTACTGTATGTGGTTCTTGAACTGCCCTCTCTTTGTGCTCCTTAATTAATAAGTGGGGTATCTTGACAAAACTATTCTGAGAAGGCTTAAGTTTGGAAAATGCAGACATTTCACTCTGTGAAATTTCTTTTCTGTGACAAAGTCCATTGGTGTTTGTTGCTGAAGTGCTGGATGGAGCTTTAGGCCAGTGATGATGGCAGGAGATGGGAATTCAGCGAGCAGCCTGAAAGGCAACTGTATTGAAATCTCTCGCTTACTCCTCACACCTTTAGTGTAACATCTGATTTCATGTAAGTGTGTGTGCATTGCTGTCCTGAGGATGTTCAGACAGCTAGCTTGAGGTCTTTTTATGTGTGATTATTGGTGTCCTGCTGCACTGACATCTGACATATTCTTTCGTTGGTGAATGAACAAAATAAATATCTGAGTTAAGAGCAGTCCTCACAAGCAGTGACTGAGGAATTCAAGAATTGGCATGAAAAATGCAACAGGTGGGAAATCTCTTCCAGTTACAGCAATAGAGGATTGAGAATCTTTTAGCCCCTACTCTGACAGAGAACCAGTAGCAATCTGAATACACCTAGGATTTCCTTAGGCCCAAGGGAAAAAAATGTTCTGTAGCCTTCCACCTGTGTTATTTTATTTCAAATTCTTTGGAACAAAGGCTCACATTTACCACATGTCTGTATGCTGCTTAGAACAATTGGATGCTGGTCTAGATTGCCTGTAGACATTCCCAACATTTCAAGAGTTTCTACTTTTTAATTATTGTTTTAATGCTACTCATTCCCTTTAGGGAATTTATACTATTCTAGTATTTATCTTTCCTATTATGGCTCATTCTTAATCCACTTGAGTTTCACTCCCATAAGCAGCATATCCAAAGTCACAAATAATAACACCAAATAATTATGTCCTCTTTTGCCTATTGTTTTCCTCTTTGTTTTTTTATTTATTTTTTTATTATTTTAAGACTCTGTGATTGTGTCAAAGAAACTAATAGCTAGAAGTCCATGGCTGTTAGCAGATGTGTACCTACCCTTCTCTGCAATGGTGGAAAACAATTTATCTGTGTTAACTGTTGCCTAGTGACTTTATGTTTGTAGCTCACAGCACTCTGGAGCCTGCAAGTAAATAGATTTACATATTGTTGTGTCAGGCTACAGGATTTTCAGTTTTCTCTGCCTGAAGATGGAAAATAGAAAATAGGAAATGATAATTTGGCCAATGAGCCTTAAAAATATGTGGTCTTTGCATAGCAATTACCTTTCTGTCCAAATATACAAAGAAAGTATTCCCCATAATGAGAACACATTCTGAGTGAAGTGAGATCTTGAAGCACACATGCTTGGCCTCTAGAGCACAAGATGGGACTGAGCTTGGGATCAGTAGCTGACTCAAGAGTTTCTGATATGGTGCTTTCAGCTGCTGGGTTAACACAGACCTGGAGGAAGGAGATAGGCATTTGCTGAGATTAGTCCCTTGTGACAGGTCGTACAAGGTAAGTGTCTTGTATGACCTGTCACTAAGCAGGTGTCTGCTAAGGAAGGCAGGAGCCTCCTTTGGAATGGAAGATGCAACCTCCTGCCCTCCAAATTATTATAATTTTGAAATCAAGGGGCTTTCAGGCAAAGATATGGGAAACAGGAATAACAGTTCTTTACTAATATATATANCCTCTGGATATCCAGTGGGAGAAGGCTGCCTATGGTTTTTGAAATCCCAGTTTATATCCAGGATGGAATGCCTGGTTCCTCCCTCTGGATGGACTGTCTCACAATGGGATGGTGAGTTTGAGATAAGGCACTGATGGGCCCATTAACAGGAGATAACCCAGAGGGAGCACTGCCCCACCTGGTTTCAACAGTTCATGAAGATGGTGATAGAATACATCCTTTTGGTCACGTCTTACTTTGCAATCCAGGACAGTAAGTCATCCACACGAAGTCTGGCATGTTTTTAAGGGTTAGAGAGTGAGTATGTAGACTTCAGAGCAGCCTAGCAGCAAAATAAAAGAGAATACTTGAAATTCAAAAGCTGAAATATTTTCCTGAGGTGTTAAGAGCATTTCTGGACCCTACAGATGCTGTGTTTCAGATAAATAAACACAAATGGTACCAATAAGGCCTTTAGGGAGGGTGCTTGCACTTCCAGTCGGTCTGGTTTTAACCAAGTACCTGGTGTCATACAACCTGGTCCGTGCAGGGTACATGGGATCTGATGTGTGTCCGCTTGCACTGGTGAGCCAGGGCTGCTGTGGCCCAGCAGGATATAACGGGGGAAACACGGGGTCAACTTTTTCAGACCCTTCCTTAGTCGCTAGAACTAACTCCTAATGTTCAAACAGGACATATTCTGCAAATCTATCTTCCTTGAGCAAATACAGAAATTCTCTCAGGATTTTACTATAACAAAAGTTCCCAGAATTTGTCTTGTGAGAACAGAAGCTGGTAGTGATGATGGGGATCACCTTCTGTAATGTCTGATTTCCTTGTTGTATTGTATAATTTTTCAGTCATTTGGAATGCTCTTGTACACAAATTTAACTTTTTGCCACATACAGAGGGAAGCTATTGCTTAAAGCTATTAGAAGAAACAAGTGGTGATTGATTCCCACCCTGCTTATCTATAATTTTCAAAGGTTATCACAAGCCACCAGATAATTCAAGCTCCATGGTACTTATGAGGAGATTAATATCCCACTTTCATGACATATGTGCAATTGCTTCTTTAGCAGTCATGTGTATTATTTCATATGTATATATACTTCCTATTAGCGTGCTTACTCCAAATGAAAAGCAGTCACTTACCAGATTAATAATGCTGTTATAAATCATGATACATTGATGATTGCTTTGTTTGGGGAGGAAGGACAAATTAGTCAAAGAGGTGGAATAATAAGGGTATGTTACAGCCTGTTTAGGCTTCATGTGAACTCCCTCCTTCAGAAGGAAAGCAACCATCACTAGCCTAATGTCTAAATTATTTCATGCAGCTCTACTGGACTGAAGCCATGTGACTTCTAAATTAAAACATCTACACAGGGATTCAATAAATGCCTTGCAGTGAGATTAACTTCTGTTGAAGTAAAGCATCAACTTCACTCTTCTCTGGAGGACCTCCATATAGAAAAACTGTCTTATAATTGTAGATGAAGCCAAACACAAAAGCGGAATTAGGCTTTCAAATGACGGCAGGCATAAATGTGGTCAGACCCTGTCAGTCAGCAAAATGATGAGGTATCCCAGTACTTCATTTCTAATTTTTCTAAAGTTTAAGCTTTCAGAAACTCAGAAAAGGGGGCTTTGTATTGCTTAAAATTAATAAGTTAAATTAAGCTGAAACCATTTGAAAATGTTTTTGGCACTTTTTGTGTATCCATTTAGAATGTAGCCATGAATGATGGCAGAGGCCTGATCTCCTGAACATGCAAGAGAAACAAGATAAAAATCTCAAAACCATAGGAATAGAGACAAAAAAGTACAAACTGTGTGACTTATGACAGTGCTAGGCCATAAGTGTAATATTGTAGCATCACAATTTAAAATACAAACTAGAAGCAATGCACATAGAAAACATAATAAATAACAGTAACTGACTCAGTGACTGAGGTAGGAAGCTACTGAAATTTATGTGTATTGTTACAGCTTCCAGTTAATTAAAAATCTGCACATTCCAAAGTAAAGTCTACTAGAAAAACTTAATAGGTGTGAAATTATCGACAAGAGTTCCTTTTGAAAGTGAAATAGCTACAGTCCTGGCTGAATAAAAAATAAGTACACTCTCTAACAAGATGCAGTGCAGTCACTCCTCAGACCCATTGTCAATGTGAAGTCCTTTGGAGCTTGTTTAGAGAAGGTGATTTTTTTGTCTTTATGAGTGCAAATAAAAAAGGTGTCTAAGCATATACATAAATAAAGTATGTGAAGTTAAATCTCTTTAAAGCAACAGAAGCTTACTTGTGTCATCCAGATGCATGCTACAGCAAAAGTAAAAACATATAAAAAACAACTCCAAACAAAAACCTGTGCAAAGTAACATACTTTATACATGGTCTTTTTATTAACACATAAAATCAAGCCAAAATATTCTGAATCCAAACTAAATAAACAGAATTACTTTTGCCTGACTCGCTTAGTAATGTATAGTATTGGGATATCACAGGGTGCTTTTTCCATTGTAGAAAACGTTGGCAGCATGTATGCCTTGGGACTGGTTGACCTATGAAATGCTAGCAGCACCATGTTTCAAGAAGTGATCAGGTGCCATGAGGAATCATTTTAACAGCAGTTTGTTTTATTACAGTTGCTAAGGTTGTTGAGTCACTATATGGGCAGTACAGTACTTCAACTTTAGGTAAATCAGAGATATGTTTTGAGCAGAACATCTCCTAAATATTTAAATTTATATTATTAAATATAACTATTTTCTTCAGTTTTGTAGATTTTTTTAGTTTGTTTGTGGTTTTATTTTTTTTCCAATTTAAGACTATTAAATTTGAAGGTGAACTGTCTCATAAAGTTGTGAACTGTCTTATTCAGAACAGGTGGAAGCCCAGATATTTTGTGAATATTCCAACAAAAATACAATTAATTTATCAAAAGCCCTTTACAATTCTACTTCCAGAAATTTCTAACTGAGGGAGTCCAAGCAGGAATCTGAAATGATTTGCACACAACTCTGCTATCCTAGCCTGCTCAGAAAGCCAGGGAAAATAAAGAGCCATTGGCAGACCATTAGGCCTGGTGATTTGTGACAGATGCCAGTACATCCATCTCACACACCTGTGTCTATGAAATTACTCACCATGCATTGCCTATCTCCCTACTGATGTTACAAGAAGCCTGCAGCTCGTTTTTGTACAAAAAAAATTCTGCCATCAGTTGACTGTATTGAACTTGAGTCAGTTATTTCTGCACTGCCCACCATCGCTCCACGTGGAGATTGTCTGCCCAGCTGGGACCAGTCTGGTGGCAGAAGCAGGAGGTTAGCACCCCAAAGCATTTTTCACAGGATAAACAGTGCTCAGGTGTCCCAGAAGCACAGCTGCTCTGCCTCAACAGAACTGGGAAGGGATTTCCATGCGGTGTCTACCAGCCATGTGTGAAATCATCTTGCCTATAGTTAGCTGGGTGATTTCTATGCCAAATCCCATCTTTCAGGTGCCACCTGACTGCACTTTTTGGAGCCTTATAGTTCATGCAGTCATGAATGACACCAAACAAGCTAATAGCCCAAAGTCTCCCTCTATCCCTGGAGTAAAGTTCATCAAGTTTAGGACACTGGCAACACCATCAACTGACAATTGTTTGCCATTGTTTTTGGGACAAGGTATCGTGTACTTCCTGGCACCTCTGTGCTGCTCTTTGTCCCCCTAGTTTGTAACTTCTGAAATAATGAGCTTTAGCAACATTTACTCTTTCACACAGCAAGCTCCACCTAACCTCTGCAAGGCCTTTCTCTGACAGTTACATTTTCCTGCACAGTTAATAGGAAAAGGCAAGAAGTGATGAATTATGTGCTAAAAAATATGTGAAAACTTTAAATCTCTGTAGCTAAGAGGAAGACCTGAATGTGGTTTAATTCAAATGCCTATGTAGACTATTTTTCAGCCGATATACTTTGTTGTATAGAAATCAACAAATAGGAAATTCAAATATAACTCAACAGCTCAGACTGTATGACCAGCTTTTAAGTCTCTGTTTCCAATCCTACCAGTATAGCTATTTAAATGTTTCCTTTAATAATTAGAGTATTTGCATTTCAGAAGTATCCAAGACTTTAGTGATTGTTCTGATGACTTAAGCCTGCATCATGCTTAAATTTCATAAATCTGAATGGTGATTGGACAGACATAGGAAAGAATGAATACTCAGGTCAAGAATTCATGAAAAGAAAAAGCTTGTAATTTTAAATGTACCTTGACAGTCCCTCTTGTCTTTATTTATCCAATAAGAAAGCGAAGCAGGTAAGGCATGGCCACATAACAAAATAAGACCTAGCACCTTTTTTAAAACCTAATTAAAACCTAATGCTGTACACCTCCTAACACTGTAATATTGCTGGAAGGTACTATTGGAATGCGTAACAGGATGTGTTTCCCTAAAAGTTGTCAGACAAAACTTTAAGAAATATGTGTTACTATTACCTCTGAAAAAGTTCTCCAAATTTTCTTTGTTCAACACCTGGATAGTGTGTTGAGTTCCTTGAAATTTGGACATTTGTGTTACTGATCCTATTGTAACTAATAGTTCTTTTAGTAATGGTTGGATTTTCTTCCCGTAAAATATGGTGAATTAAAAAATCTAAAGCAGTGCTGAAACTTTTGCTCTTTTTGTATAATATTTGCATGCTTTTTTTCCTGTGTGAAAATTTGAGTGGAACTTCAACTATGGAATTTATATTTTTTGTATGCATCTCAGTGAGGAATCTCCTTCCTCCCTTGTAAAACCTTGAAAACAATAAAAACAAAACAAAACAAAACAAAGTTTTTGTGCTTCCAATCGAAGTACAGAATTAATAGAATCAAGATGTATGTGTGATCCTACTGCTATGTGCTCATTATTGAAACAACCTGAAGAATAAAGTATAATTTAGTTGATCTTTACCTATCTACAGGAAATCATGTTCTTCAGAAATGGAGGAATCTGTACTAGCCTTTTGGCCATCAGCAATGTAAAAGTCAGTTTAGTAAAAAATAGTCTAATAAATATAATCTTTTTATGTTCAAAGAGGATCAAAAATGAACGAACCTTGTATCCTCTATATTAAGTTGCCCTCGAGTATTGAAAATCTCTACCAGCAAGAGCCATATCACACAAATGTGTATTTAATAACCTCTATGAAGCCTTGTATGAAAAAAGTTTTAATCATCAGAGTTATTTGTCTGTCCACTTGAGCACAGAATTATGTAGCTTAGCATTGCATGGAATAAACACAAAGAGCCTTGAATCTTGAGGACAGTACCAGAAATAAACTGCTTTACACACAGTTTCACTGACAAATTGAGGCTAAACTGGTTCTGTTGGAGGAGCAACCATGCTACAAGGGGATGAATTATCTATTAACACAAGCTTACAAGAAAACTGCTTGGGGCAGAAAATTAAGTAGAGTGTAATATATGATATGACAACAATTCATAACAGAAACTGAAAGGCTGATAAGTATTGTTGGATTGACATTTAGCACTTTCCACGAGATAAATACTATTAATTGATTTGGATTTGATATGGTCATTAACATGTAGCCTAATTCTACTTTTACATCACTATTAATCAGGATTAAATCTAGTCAAGTCAGTAGCTCCACTCAGCATTTACAGGCTCCCAAATATCAAATTACAAAAGGTAACTTATTAATGGGAAAAAAGGGACAAATTATTCATTTCTACTACTGGAGTCTCTGTCCAGAAGAACATGAAATGTATGAAAAACCTCTTGCATATGGATTCTTCAAATTAAGGGTTAGACACTTGTTGTTGAGAACGGAAGAAGTGAAAGCTTCTGCAGAATCTGCCACACACTATACTTTAGTTCTGCAGCCAAGATTTCTATTTTCACAGTGTATGTTTCTTCAGAGGGATGGAGCACCTCTCCCATGAGGAAAGGCTGAGAGAATTGGGACTGTCCACTCTGGATAAGAGAAGGCTCTGGGGTGACCTTACTGCAGCCTTCCAGTACCTGAAGGGAGCCTACAGAAAAGATGGAGAGAGACTATTTACAGGAGCATATAATAACAGGAGAAGCCAAAATTGCTCCAAACTGAAAGACAGATATTATGAAGAAATTCCTTATTGTGAGGGTGGAGAGACACTGGAACGCATTTCCCAGAGAAGTTGTGGCTGCGCCATCCCTGGGAATGTGTATAGCCAGGCTGAATGAGGCTCTGAGAAACCTGCTCTAGTGTTAGGAGTACCTGATCATGGCAGGGGGCTTGGAACTTGATGATCTTTAAGATACCTTCCAATCCAAACCATTCCATGACTCTATGATTCTATGAAAGGTCACCAGAAATCACAGTGGAAAAATGCATGAATTTGATATTATTTGGTTTAAGGGGCAGTCAGTATCAAATTAGTATAGAATTATCTTCAAGTTTTTCTCATTTGGAATGACAATAAAACATATAACTGCTAACACAAAGTTAGCAGTGTGGGTAATATACACAAAGGGTAAAATTGATTTCCATGTGACTAATGGAGCTGTTTGCTGTTTTAAGCAGAAACCTATTAGATATTGTGAGGGGCAGAGGGAGGTTGTGAAAATCAGCATAAATATGAGAAATAACTACAATTAAGTATCAGAGTTAACAAAATGTTTGAATGGATAAAACAACTGAATTTTGTGTCTTCAGGCCATGTATAGGCTTTGGAAGTCTGGTTGTGTTGATTTTACAATTTTCCTGAGTTGTGGAGAAATGCTTGTAAAACAAACCAGTTTTTAATGGAACATTCTGCTACAGAACCAGCGCCTCCCGAGAAGGGAATAATAGAAGAGATGTGTCCCTACATGTATAGACCTCTGTTTCCCATTGTTTTGGAACAGCTCGTCTTTCTTCTACAGGTAATTACGTAGGTATTGTCAAAACCTGCTACCATCCCTCACCATGCAGAGTTTTACATGAGGAATTCTGTTGATGCTCATCGTTCCTCAGGATCGGTAGCAGAATTGGGATGTGGTTAACATTAGGCAAAATCAATGGGACAGGAGGGGTGGCAAAATTTAATAAATGCATAAAATGTATCACTTTGAACTCATATGCAATTTAAGGACTTTTAGAAATACTGATTTCACCAGCAAGGTAAAGACTGCTGAATACTCCAAGTTACACATCCTGCACTTCCTCTGATAGCCAAAAAGCAAATATCCTAGAAAAATTTTTGAATAGTACTACAAAAACAAGTCCCTTATGATAATTTAGTACAACTGTTTTTAAACTTTCTGCTCTCTTTTTCCTCCACTAAGTTTCAACTTTTTCAACAACCAGAAGTTCACAAAAAGACATATCATTTCAGTATATCTGTGTTTTCTATACGATATGATTTCAAAGCCACAGAATACAGACATAGTCAGGGAAAATGCCTGTGATTTGATTTTTTTTTTTTTATTATTATTTCATACCTTCTTCCAAGAGATTTTTACTATATATGACGTATTGATGCAAGCAGTATTTTGGTTCTCCACTTCTAACAACAAGCTGTTTTCTGTCTCACTGTTAAATATGTTTTTTATATTTCAACAGCTGCCTGATAGGAGGGAAGACAGAGAAATATTTCTGTTCTAGTCCTATAAGAGGCTTTTACTGCCTTTAGTAGAGAACGGTGGATATCTGTAAATTTCCCATGGGACAGCTTGCTTGCATAGTCTTTAATTGCATCAACATTCAGCTGTCCTGTCCCGCTTGCAGCTTGTCAACTGTGTGTTTAGTTACATCTTGAGTCCCTGTAGGACTGTTTGGCTATAGTCTTGTGAAATAAAGTAGTGGTGGCTGATGTCTGCAGCTGGATTTCAAAGCATCTGGATTAATCTGGTGAATAGTGTAACTTGAGTAAACTAGCAGTGAGAAAACATGCCCCATTTCTTTCTCCTTCCTAAGTTTCTTTGTATTACAGAGCTAAGAAATGCTTTGGTTCCATGCAGCTCATTTTCTCTGTGTTTGTGATGTGTTGTCATGTTGTGGGGTAGTTGTGAAGCATGGTTTCATGAACACCCATGCTGCCTTCCCCTTTACTCCTAGAGGCACTGTGAAAATCTCAGCAAAAGACTGGGGAATGGGGAGACTGCTTCAATTGGTGCTCGGGACATTCAATACCTGGACATGAGTAACTCTGGGCTCCCCACATGGGTCCCAGGGACTTTTCCAACACACAGCTGCTGTCAAGCACAGCCACCTGTGAGTAACACTGCTGCCTTATTCTCTTCAGCCTAAGCACCCTTCCCACACCTGAGGGGATGGGAAGTTAATTGAGCTACTGCTGTGGCACATTGCCCATTTCCAAATGGGTGGTCTCTAGCACTGCAATGGTATCTTCAAAAGAGATTGATTATGCAGAAGTCCATAACTGAGTCTGGTGCTGTCTCATATCCATTTAGCCTTGAGCTTGGATATGCATCTCTTTCATGGTTTTCTCACCTACCATATCCTACCAACCCTTTTCTCTTTCTACACTGCTATTCTTACTGACTACCAGGAATAAATCTGTTAAGCTGATGGTGTAGGTGCCTCGCCAGATGTGGCTTTTCAGAGTTCTTGGATGTTGTATGTCATACACAAAGGTGATTAATCTTCACCCTCATCTGCAGGTGGCATCTGATGATGTGTGCTTGGCTTTTCTGCTGCCAACAGCCTGTCACCTGCGCAGTCACTGCTTTCCTAACAAGCAACAGAACATACAGCCAGAGTGGGTAGATACACAGGGCCATGTGGAAGGGAGGAAAGTCAAAGTGAAGGGTTTTAATTTCAGTGAACTGCATATTCTGCAGTGCACAATGGTGTGTTACCTTACGCAGTCCTTAAAAGACTTTTCAAGCAATGCCTTGTTGCAGGGACTCAGAAGTGTCTGGGTGGTTAAGGGTGACTTAGCTGATTGCTGGAAACAAAAAACAGCAAAAGACACTGGTCAAGCTTTGCCCCATAAATGCAGATGGTGCTTATATTATTAATCTATATAATTTCTTTTTTTACTGGTATAAGGGTGCTGTGATGCCTATACCTTACCTCCTTATTGTTTAGTTTGGCTTTTGTATTTTCAGCTCAAAAACAGCTTCTTGAGGTGGGGGATCTGTTCAGGATCTGCTCAGTGTTCAGTCTGTTTACACACTAAGCTTGTAAGAGTCATTTGCAAAGGTGACCAAGGAGAAATTAGAAAAGGGAATAGACTTGGCCCTTGCTACACAGTCTGAGTGACTTTGACACTGTTCCCGAACAAGATCGATACACTTGGACCAGTAGTGCTCTTGCTGTTGGCTCCTCATTGAGTGGTTTTCCTGCAAAAGATATTTCCTTAGACTGCAAGTGTTACCTGTCCCAGGTCCCCAGTCTCCTCAGCCCAGCCCTGACAATTTGGGGGAACAGAGGGTGTCACTGATGCATTGCTATATGATAGTGGGTGCACACAAGAAACTACCTACTGCTTGTTTGTAGGAGTCACTAAAAGAAAAAAAAGGAAAGATCAACAGATGTGTTCTGATGCTAGCTTTCTCAGCCTATCTTTCACCATCAAATACTTCTCTCAATCAAATAACAAAGTTTTGCTTTGGAGGTTTAAATGTCAGGTCATTGTAATAATGTGCCTAGTTCTGTGTGAGATTGGTTGTTAATGGCCAAATGCAATTTTTATGGGCAATTAAGTGGTATCTGCCAGAGACTTCTCTTGACCTTGCTTGCTTTCCAAACAACGAGTAGCTTAAGTTTGGCCCACCTGGCTATTATGTCTCTTTCCTTTACACAAGAATGTGCTAATGGTGGCATGGAACATGCAAGAAAAATCTAGAAAAGTACGGACAGATGACTTGAATGTGTAAGTTCTAGAAAAACATAAATTTATGGTACAAGTTCAGTGAAGTATTCCATTACACAACTCTGAAAATTTGAATCAATTATTTTAAGCTGCTGCCACTGTGCTTTGTTTGAGGATATTTTTTTCTTGAGAATTTCAAAAATATGTTTGGAGAGACTTAAATTTTCAACATTGAGCTCTTGAGATTGCTGCTTGGATTACATATAGAAGTACATAATATATGATATATGATATATTATATATGATATATGATATATGGTATACAATACATAATATATAATAAATATATGATATATGATATATGATATATGATATATGATATATAATATATGAT
>VZRF01005796.1:31064-49595 GCA_013396875.1 Vireo altiloquus
CCAGGGGGTTCTGTGCCTTTTGGGGAACCTTCACCACCAAGAAGAGCTGCTGGAGAGGATCAATGGAACATCGTTGGCATCCATGGAGTGGTGATATTTTCCTTGTTCTGTCCCTGTCACTCCTTCTGTCCCTCCCACCTATCTTCTACTCATTTTCTTTTCTCATTCTCTCACATTTGCTCTACAATAAAATCCATATTCTCTTTCTCTCATATTTACTGTAGAATAAAATCCATATTATTGTCACTGGCATATGATCTCATTTGCACCTTATTTTGGACAGAGGAATTTCTAAAGAACCTTAACAACAATTAGATCATAGCACACATAATAAAAATATCATGTTTTCAATAAGCTTATATATTCACATAGCCTATTTCTTTTTTCTTTGGATACCTCTTCTCTCTCTGATTCTTTACACCATGTTGTGCTTTAAGAGGGTTTTGCATTTGTCTAGTGCAGTGGTTGTTCCTGAAAGAAAAGTAGTGCAGGGAGGCCACACAATCTAAGTGGTATTGATGTCAAAATACAGCCTCTGGCAATCTGAATGGATCAAAAGTACAATTAGCCCAGGGACTCTGATATATGCACTTCCATAATTTGAAGCTTGTGGAGAAAAGAAGAAATTAACATCTCCACTTTCTCATCTGTGAAAGAAAGATAGCACTTTTATATGCCTATTTCTCTAGGGATATTGCTGATGGAATATGATAGTCTAATTAATTTGTAGCAGTGTACATTGTGTGGTATCTTTTTTTCAAAGCTTTCTATAAAATATCCGTCTGCCTCTTCATACAAAAAAGTTGTAGGTAATAATACTAAATTATGTGAATTTTCATATGAACAGTCAACCAAAGCTGCTGGCTTGCACAAAAAAATGCTACTGCAAGATTCAAGTCTATTTGTCATAGCCTTGAGAGTCGAGGGTCTCCTCCGTGCTTTAAAATGAAAAAGGGGGGAAAATACTTTTGTCATAAAAAAGTATATTTGACATCATGTGATCATCTTAGAAAGTGGTGCACAAATATTTTTCCATTAGAGGTTATTTTTTTCTCTAGAGAATCTCTTGTATTACACTTAATCATTATTCATTAATTAATTAATCATTAATGAGGCAAAAGTGCTTTTACTGCATTTAAAAGCCTGATTCAGAAACCATCTTCCAGAGTTGTTCTATGCTTGTACTTCTTAATGCATGTTTTATATTTAAAGGTGTATTGAAGCATTAAAACTGAAATCCTAAAACAAACCTCAGTTAAGAGCACTGACTGTATTAAGAAACCTTGTGAAGAGGTGGAAGTAAGAATTAATATCTGTGGTTGGCAAAAACTTGAAATTACATAATTACCATAAGAAAAGGGGGGATTTTAGCATCCTCACACATAGAAATTAGTTTTGCAAAGCTATGGTTCAAAAAAGAAGACTACTGTGTCTTTATGCATTAAAGAGAATGCATACTGAATCAAGAATGATGGATTACCATGACATGGATGTTATCAGAGCTGTGGAGTTAATGATTACTCCATTTTTTCCCTAGTACTTTCTGTAATTTTATGTAGACTTTCTATCCTTGCTTTGATTAAGTCTATTATTTCTGTGAAGCTGAAAACTTTTATGGTGATCAAATCCTTGAAGACATTTTTAATGGGATATAAGCATGTGAGAGCGCCAAAATGCCTGGATCACACTACTCTCCTGAGGCTGTTATGAAATACTCAGCCTGAATTAATTTCTACCACAGTGTTATTCAGCTGGGCCACTTCTTATTCTACACCTGGCAGTAAAACCTCAGCATCTACCAAATGCTGATATATCTGCATCTATAGATGCTTCTAAATTAACAATACTTTATAACAGCTTGGTCTTCAATTATATTAGGTAAGGAAAAAGGCAAGGAATCTTAGGTAAAAATTGCTGGAATGTAGTCCATGGACTCAAACATTACTGAAGTCAAGAGTGTGGCCTTGTGTAGATGCTTATATGCTACTAACACACTTCAGAAAAACCTTCTTATGTTGACTTAAAGGTGTCTGTCTGGTTTTGTTTGGATACTGATGTCTTGTGAAAACTTAATCTTGTGATCAATTGTGACTGTTTGTCTGCATAATATACAAATTGAGCACTCAAGGAAACTGAACAGTTTTAGGATTCCCAAGTCTGAATGTGAGTAAATTAATGTAGTAGTGCTGAAAGTCAGTGTGCAGGAATGTAGCCCAGACACAAGTGGTTTCCTAAATATGAAACTATTCCACATAACTTATGATACATTGTTCTGCGTGTTCTACAAATCTTTCATTCACAAGTTTGTTTTTATAGCCAAAGCGCAGATGGAAATTACGAGCTAGTAAATTCAGTGAATGATACAGAAGGCTGGAGAAAACTTTTTAAAACACTAATCTAGACTTCATGTATTGCTTTAACTATCACAATCATTTCCTTGATGTCACAGTATCCATGTATAAAATAATTCTCTCCCTCTTCAGAGGGAAGCTACACTGAATTCGTTATGTGGGTCATTTAGCTAGAACACCTGTAAGTGTATCCTTTCACGAAATGAAAACTGAAGAAATCTGCTTAGAGCTCTGCAGGGGGTCAGCAAATTCCCCCTGCACCTTAGGCTACTTATAAACTGAAAGTAAAATGGTCCAAAAATTCCTGATTCCATTTAAAACTCCATCCTGTAGATTCATATAAAATTTTATTGTAGCTGAAATGAAATCTAGACTGATCCAGCCAGACATCCTCCTCTCTACATGTTTTATGAACCTTACACTGGAAGGGATGAATGATGCTCTCCAGTTCTGTAGTGGTCAGATTTGTAGATGGGGATGGAGGCATACCTTGCCCTTTCCCTTGGTGTCCTTAGACTCAGGCTAGACCTCAAAATTGTACAGGAGTAAAAACACCAGTGTTCATTCACATAGTGAAACAATCATGTAGAATCTCAAGAAACACTAAACCTCTGTGATTTCTACATTTTAGATGGCTTCTTTTTGTGTTTGTTCAATAGGTAGGTAAGTGATCTTTTCAGGTTGTTGAAATGCAGCCTCCTAAATATGATTTACTATGCAATGACACACTGGATCACATCCACTGTGCTTTGAAATACAAGTGACAGGGACAGAAAATTTTCAGACAAGCAGTAAAATTATGATTTCTTTAGCTACCAGCATTGGAATGTCAGGGCAATTAATTCTAGTTCAAACATCACCATCCTCAGCATGGATTTTTGTGCCTTTAACTAAGGTAACATAATTGTTGATATGTATCCACAATGGAGTCCAATATGTCTCCCAAGCCTCCACTCTTAAAATCTTGCACAGAAATAGTTTGAATTTTCTTGTGTCAGGGAAATAAACATGACTGAATGCAAAGTATTGCTGTGCTGCCTTGCATCTGAACCATCTAGAGCCTCCTGTGTGTAATGTTGCATGTGAGAGATTCAAAATGAAGGCCACACAGAAAACTTCAACACAGGATATTTGTCCCTTCTGCAGATAACTTTTTTTATAAAATGCTTCTCTGTATTGCAGTTCTGACATAAAGCTCAATATGCTTCTATTTCTTTCGTTATTATTAACTCATTCCTCAGATTTTTTACTCTCCTTCATAAAAGGAAAAGCCACCTGAGAAGTATATAGAAATGTTTAATTTTTTAAAAAAATACAAGTAATTGTTATTTCTATCCTCAAAACCTATTTTAAATTAGCCTTTCCCTTACAGTTATTTTTTAATAATACAGATTTTTTCATACATTTCATTAACCTGATGCCTCACTGAAAAAAGTACCACAGTAAAACTGCAAAACAAAGAGTTTTTTCCTATGCTATGCTGATGCAAGATGTAAGCTGCACAGCACTAGAGCTCTTAGAGTCAATATAAAAATCACTGTTCTAGAGGCTGTCCTATGAACCTCTTCTTAAAGTCACAGAATTGAAGTAAAAAAAGGGTTTGAGTGATTTATATGCTTTTGCTGTGGTAGATGACTTTTCAGAGCTAAGTCTGTCATGGCAGTTGTTAGGTTCTCCAGTGTTCCTCAAAAGAAATTTTTGATAATATGGAGCTTGTGATTTTGGTCTTTTGGTTTGGTGGCTTGGGTGTGTTTTTTGAATAAGTGACATCACAAATACTTTTATTCAAAACTTTTTCAGATGCAGGATTTGGGCCCACAACCATTCCCTCTCATCTTGTGCAGTCTCCTTTCATCCAGCAGAGTCTGATATTAGTTTATTCAGTCTGTCTGTCAGGCATAAAGAAAGGCAATTTCTGTCTGAAGCTGTTCGAGGCTAACTTGCCAAGTAGGATTACTTGCTGCCTTGATTATGATTTCAGTGGTGTTTACCATACAATTTACTTAATGGAATTTCCTTGTTTTCATTGTTTAAAAGTACTTCTGTACTCAGCTGAGCTCCTTTGAGGTTGTCAGAAGACCTTTGATTTGACAACTTCTTGGTCTGGTGCTCACCCACATACCCACTTCTCAGTGTTCCCATTCATGCTGTGAACACATGTGTGTTGCAAGCCTCTTGCTGCCCAACTGTTTTGCAGTGAATGTGAGCAGTAAGATAGTATGCTGATTTAAACTCATGGTTATAAATTACGGGTCTCTTGGCAAATGAGCAGGAACACACTGCACCTCTGTAAAGCAAAGTATGCATGACAATGAGCGCACTATTTAAATTGCTTTGTTACCCCTTGACTGAGCTGAATCATTTCAGTTACAATAGAAAAAATTCAAGCAGGTGTTTTATTTTATGATTGTCAAAAGTGTCCCTTGATTACAAAATAATGCAAGTTAATAAAAAAATTTCAGAACTGGAACACTTTGAGAAAAGATACATTCTTTTTCCAGAGGAAAAGTCTCAGCTATTAACATCTCCTAGAAGTCCTGCATCCTCCTAAAGAAAAGATAATAACATCTTATAGTACCCAGATTGGAAAGTTTCCAAATACTTGTAAATATTATTCTGGCAACTAAGTTTGTTTTTGCATTTTCATGACTTTTGCAGCAAGTTCAACATTAAAATAAATTACATTAATTTCAAATCTCTAAGTTAATAATATTGCTGAAATGTACTTGAAGTATTTTCTCAAAAACTCAGTGTCTGTCTCTACACAAATGTCCTAACTTATCTATGTTTTCTCTGAATGTTCATGAAAAAGCAGTTTTTGCAATATCAAAACTCGCTTGTGGCCAGAGAGCAGATTGTCTAGTCCCTACATTTTCTTCTCTTATGTCTTTGATGTCTTTTTCATCTATGCTATGATGAAAATGCCAAAAAACAACATTTCCCGCTGTATTTAAGAAATATGCAAGTGTACAGCTGAACTGCAGCTCCATAGCAAAAGGCTCTGGTGTGACTGTCAGTGTACCTCTGTGCAGGGAGAAGTCCATTAGCATCTGATGAATACATTTGTTAATGCAAATCTGTTCAACTCTACTATTTCCAGTACTTCCTGTAGATGTATTTGAAGAATAGATGATATCCTGAACTAATACTTATTCTTTATTAGTCTAGATGCAGCTAGGAAGAAACAAACCTCGCATTCTCTCAACTTCTCAACACAGCAGAAGTCCCTGTTACAGTATGGAAGTATGGCACTTGACATGTTCCCAATTTAGTTTTCTGTGGACTGGCCATCCGCTATGCCCGGTATGTATTAGTATATCATGAAATAAAATGGGATTTTAAACCTAATACCCTACCAAAACATCCACAGTGAGCAGAATGGCCTTGTTCCAGATTATTGTCTTTTTTGTGCTTATTGAGAGAGGTTAGTACAAGTCCTGGTGTACAGTACTTCAGTCCAAAAAGGGAGGGCATGCGCCATAGTTGCTGAACTCACTGGTGGAAAAAAGCAGGAACTAAATAAGAAGTGCCACTCAAGTAGAAGATTTTTCTGTAGTGGTCAAATGGGTGTACAAGACATCGATATATTTTTATGCTTGCAACCTCTGACAATTACAGGCAAAATATTGTTGTTAAAATGCCATTCTAAAATACTTCAAATTGTTGTCACACCTCAGAAGAATTAAAATTGACCTTATGCTCTGTTATCTACTGAGTATTATTTTTGAATTTGATTTTTAAGCTTTCAAACCCTACTTAAAGCAGTTTCAAAATACCTGGTGTGATAGTCAATTATTTTTCCAGAAGTCTTAGAGCTTGCTGACTTGAAGAATTCAGTATGTGGTAGTTTGTACTCTAAATTTACAGCCTTGCACTACACTAAAACAATAAAAACAATCTTAATTTGCAGGAAAAATGTGGCTAAGAAGAAAGCATGGTGCAATGTGAACCTGGAGTTGGGTGCAGCAAGAACTCATGCAGCTCAAGGTAGAACACTGAAAATTAGAGTATCATCAATCACACTGGCAAGTAACACCATTTAGGAGACAGCTGCAGTGTCACATGGAGGCTGCTGAAGCTAGCTGTTTATGTTCCTGCTTTCTTCTCTTTCCAAATTCTGATGTCTGTTAAAATTACACAATTTTTTTTCATTTTTTTCTTTATCCCCTTTTCAGTCATCTCTAAAATTCAAGTCAGTGTTTCCTGTTTTGCAAAGATGCTTTAGGTGTTTCTACACGGACCAAGAACAGAGTGGGACTGAACCAGTATTCTCTGCAAGTTAACTAGCTCTGTTAAAAAGCTGATTGCTTTAACTCTGCCTGGGATAACATGAGTGTATTTCTTGTGAGATCTATGATAGTATTCTCTGCCACATATGTTTGTTGGTTCATTAAAAGCTTGCTCTGAAGCCTCAGCATGAACTGTGTGACATAGCACAGACATCTTTTCAGTGTCTGCCACAGAACAGAAGCTCTAAAATGCTGTAAGGAAATAATGGAAAAGCCCACGTTTTTTTCCCATTAGGTTTTCTTTTGGCTTGACAATGTTGAAATGATGTAAGGAATTTTAACTGTAGTCTTTCTTTGTTTTCAGGTTCTTTAGAAAATGCAGTCTTGCCACAAGGAACTGTCACCTTGATTTTGATATTAAATTCAGTAGACGTAGATAAAACGTCCTTTTCTACCAGACTCTCTCTAGTGCCACCTTTTTCAAGAGCTCTCATGCAATAACCTGTTTCTCAGTGAATGGAAGGCAATGTTGATATCCTAATGCTAACATGTGCCTGCCTGCAAACCTGTGAAATATTTGCAAGTAGCTCATTGCTACAGACTATGACAAAAGGTAAAATATCCTCATATTACTTGTCCAGGAACTTCTTGTGAAGTTGTTGCTGACAGGCTCCATGACATGTGGTGCCTCCTTGCATTTTGCAAATCTGCTACTACAGGAAATTAAGAAGTATCATTCAAGTAATGTTGAAGAGAAGTCATGCAAACAGCAACAAATAAGAATTAACATCATTGTCTGATAGAAAATACTAGACAATAGAGGTTTCTAGAATGTCCTTACTTGAAGCAAATAATTATTCCCTCCCACTCCCCAGAAAATTTTAGTTAAGAAAACAAAGAAAGAAATGGAAAGTTGGCAGACAATGCATCAGACATTGTTTTTTTAGCTCTTCAGAACCTATGATATCATATGCTTTTCTGTTACCTCATACCTTTTACTATAAAGCCTAAAAAAAAAAAAAAAAAAAAAAGATGCTGGGCTAAAGCCCGCTAAGACAGAGAAGCTCACACCCAAACCTAGAAGGAGAGCCACAGAGTCCTTAACTTCTGCCTAACTTACACCATTAGATAAAATATTCTATATTTAATATTGTGTATGCAAATCACAGAATCACAGAATGACCAGGTTGGAAGAGACCTATAAGATCAAGTCCATCCTACGCCCTAACACCTCAACTAGACTGGCACCGAGTGCCATGTCCAGTCTTTTTTTTAAACTCATCCAGGGATGGTGATTCCACCACCTCCCTGGGCAGACCGTCACAGAACTTTATTATTCTTCCAGTGAAAACTTTCTTCGAATATCCAACCTATGCCTTTCTTGGTGCAGCTTGAGACTGTGACCTCTCATTCTGTCAGTTGCTGCCTGGTGGAAGAGACCAGGAAGTTGTAGAGCATATATCAATATCAATATTGTATTTTCCTCTAGATTTTAGCTTTTGGTTCCTGCTTCAGAATAATGTCTATCTTTCTTTTCTTTTCTGCATCTGTATTGTCAAACTGTTTTAGAAATGAAATCTTGGACAACAAGGGAGGAAATGTTCTACCACTCATACTTTTCCACTTGATACTCCCATAAGAAAAGAAACAACCTGAATTTTTCCCAGAAATTCAGATATTGCTTTTGACAAGAACACAAAAGTCTTCAAGGTGCTAACAAGAGTCTTAGGTTTAGGTGCTAATTATTAGCCCTTTACTTCTAGTAGTAAAATAGAATGATAAACTGAAATTAGTTGGTTCTAGTTATCACTTATGAATGATGTTGCCCTAAAGCTCCAGTAATGTGAGTCTTGGTGGTTTTATGCTGCTTTTAGGAGTTACTGACACAGGAATAATCTCTCTTCAGGGGGAAATATACTGGCACATGAATAGAGAAAAAACCCTTGTTCATCATATTGAGATCAATAACCTAAATGGTAAAACATGATGGGCATTGTATTTTTGAAGGATTATACCGTGTGTAAACCAAAGACTTTATTCAAATCCTCTAAGCCTTCGGTCATTCAATGACTGTTGCAAAGGTCAGACATTTAATTGTCAGTCTAACTTATGAAAAAATAGGTTTAAATTTTGTCTGGACCTTCAGATGTTTTGAAGAAGATTTCCTATCTTTCTCAGAAGCTTCAAGTCCAACTTCTGCTGAGAGAGCATGCAATTGATGTGAAGAATTTTTGTCATATTTTGGAAACTAATAGGTGATAGGTATTTTCTACACTGAATTATCATAAGGCATATACTTGGTTTATAATTTTTTAAAGATATACTCCTTAAACTTATTTTGGGCTACTCACATGTGAAATCTTAATTCAAGATCAAGTTGAACTTTGACGTTACAGAGTCTTCTTGCTTATTACAACTTATTTCAGTTTCTGGATCACTTATGGACCAGCGTATGACTTGTCTTCCCATATACCTCACGAGGCACGGAAAAGAACAGGCATGGAAATTTTACATGTGGCACATACAAACTCTCATTATGAAAAAGAAATTTTAATATTATTAGGCCCTGAACCGGGATAAGACTAAAGCAATCCCTACCCAAATCACTGTATCTTTTCTTTATACAGCTTACCTTGCCTTTACTCTGGTTCTGACACAGAAGTATCAGAATTTGCCCTGACCACATAGTAATGAACTCAAGGAAAGGGGATTTCCTGGGCATATACTTGTATTGGCCAGGCAATGAATGCTTGGCCTACCAGGTTATTTGTTTGGGTTAAACTCTTGGAGGAGGAGGAGCTCAAGGACACCCTCTGGCCAGAGGTGTGTCCCTCTTTGCCATAAGTTTTCCCAGCAGAGAAATTTGTGGCCCACAGAGCTGGATCCAAAGTCTGAGAAACCCTGGGGAAAGCCAGTCAGGCTTTTAAAAATCATGAACAAACCTTCCTGATGACCAGAAATTACTGGAAAAAGGTTACTGCCGCTAGGAAGTTGGGTCATTGAGTCAAGCCTGCAAGAATAAATCTGCAAGGGGAGGGGGCTAAGGGGGTAGGGGAAGAATTGTTAATAAATATTTTCCATTTGACTGAATCAACATGTCTGTTGTCTCTGCGAGGGTTGTGTCAAAAATAGCCTCCAAACTTTAAAAACTTTCAATCTGCTCTGTAAGATTCACTGCAGAAAATGTGAGTTCACCTCTGGGTTTCGGATTATTTGAACATTATTATTTTCGTAGTATTTTTGTAACCTCTTCACAAAACACTCGCAAACCTGCACCAGCTGCACGTCTAGTGTGTAGTTGTCTATACTTAGAAGCAGGAAAGTCTTTGAGCCAAAGGACGCTGTTTTCTTTTTTCCTAATTTATTCTTCACTAACAGAAATTCTCTGAGAATACATGTGGCACTGCATAAGTAATAACAAAATTTTCATACTTTTCCATAAATTTGTCTGACCTCTTGTTCAGACATGTTCTCTGTGGCTCTGTTGAATGTGAATGTATGTCTGTAAGGAACAATACAGCAAAAGCCTCATATGAGTGGAATGTCTGCATTTTCATTTGTTTGCAAAGCATCACAAATAACCTGCTATTATAAATTAATGTACTTTCGTTGGATCTGGTAACACTGCAGCAGTACTCCTCAGTGGAAAGTCTTGATCTTAGGAGAAAGAAGATGCTGTTCTTAAGTATTCTTGGAGGATTTTTTAAATGATTTTTCCCTTTTTTGTAAAATCCAGCAAAATTCAATGTTTAACACTAGTGGTTCCATGAATAAAAGAATGTAAATTTATGTTGCTTTACTTCTTCTCTGCTTCTCCATGTAACAAGAGTTTACAATCATCCTTCAGAATGTTACAAGCTGTTATCTACATGTTATTTACATGCAAAAGCAATCCAACAGGTGTCCAGGTGAGAGCCTATAACATACTCAGACATTCCAAAGCTGTGGTGCATCTAATTATTACCTGATAACTTGACATGTTGATGTTTCATCACAATAGCTTGATGCTATTCTACTCAGTTTCTGGGTCATAATTTCACATTTCTTCTAAGCAAAGCAGTGAGTGAAATTCCACAATAATTCTGAAGAAAGTAACTCAAATGGCATGAATCAGGCAAGTTATTGTCCGGAAGCAGTAGGAGCTGGGCTTCCTCAGGGATAGAGAGACAGGACCTACAGCAATCCCAGTGACAGCTGTGTCCTCCCCAACCTTCTGAGGGTGCAGAGATGGGGCTCCTGGACCAAGGCTGGTGGCATGGAAAGCCTTTTCCATAGAAAGCTGGTGCAATTCACTGAGCCTTGTGAGTGCTCACAGGACCCTGAGAGAATGACTTGCCCCTGAAATGATGGGACCATCCTAGCAATTAGGTAATGGTGCTGTTTCTGCTCAAAGGAAAATTTTGAGTTAAGCTAACAATAGCAATATTTTACTGTGTTCATTCTTCTTGTCAGAAGAATGAACATTTCATTTCTTGATGGTGAAATACCTGGGACATGTGTACTCACAGTGAAGGGAAAACTAGGAATATAGACAATTTCAGGTCTGTTTTGTTTTATTACACACATAGACACAGAAACTCACAACCAAATTTCTGTTCAGATGAAGAGGGCCTGGATTTAGAGTGACGGATTTAGCTTTTGTAGCTATTACATGACACTGTTACCAAAAGAAAACCTTTCACCAAGATATGAGCAGACTACACATTTTCAGCCAGATTTTCAGCAGTAGTATTATGACAAAAGAGGACAGAGGACTTTAAAGTGCCCAGCTCCAAAGCTTAGATGACCAGTACTGGCAGATCACTAAATCTTGAGAATACTGGGCAAGGGTACAGGGTTCTGATAATAATGCTAATACCAGTTCTTCTGCATCCAAAGCTTCAATGCTTGAGTTTGAAACTCCAGATTTCCTGTGATGCTGTGATTCCAAAACAGTATTACCCAGTTTCCACTAACGAAAGTGAAGATACATCAGGGCTGCTGTGGCATAGGAATAAAACTTTTTTAATATTTAGGCAGAGCTGTGTATCTGTTTGATACACTCTTGAAACACTGACAGTATAAGATTAAAAAAAAAAAAAAATCATGGTTAGCTCTGATAGTACATTTTTCCTCTTCTTTCTTTATTGGAAGATACAACTCAGCTATTTTTATCTGGAAAATTATTTGCCTCAAACTCTGGGTTCAGTTCTCTACATTTTGTTTAGCTTTTTTGACATTTCTGAGAGTGACCCATCTCCAAAGGCTGAATTCAGCAGACCACAGAAGCAAGCACTATTAATGGATATGACATGGAAATGATTTAAGATGAAAGGTGTGCTTGAATTTGTAGGAAACTAGAATAACCCAAGAATGAGAATTTTCTCATGCTCTAGTATTAGAAAAGCCCATGGTTACCACTGAAGACAAGATTTTCCAGAGACCGAGGCGGTTTTTATTCAGGTGTTTATTTACTTTTACTTCTTCAGTATTTCCTTTTAAAAACAGTAACAAAAAAATACAACTTGTCATTTAGATAAAACATATACAGCTTAATTTTCAAAACCTCTTGACTTTAGCATGCTGTACAATTTTATGAATGAGGATGCCATTATTTTGATGTCTAAAATGAGAAATGAACTGTTTTGGAAGCCTGATTGCCACTGTGGCTGCTGAGCTCTTCAGCAATTTTTACTCTATGGGAATAACCTGAGTATTCTCGGGGAAAAAAAAAAAAATTAAGGATTCATACAGAGTGCATTTACAGAATTACTCACACTTTTTTTTTTCCCCTTTGGTATATGTTCCCAGAGATCTGGGAACTCTTCAAATTCAGGAAAGTCAAATGTTTCCAAACACTTTTTTGTATTAGCATAGTTCTTGGGGAAAAAAAAAATCTCCTAATATTTCCTATGACAAATACACAAATAATCCAAGGCCAACAGAGGAAAAGAGGAGGTTCAAGGCATCTGTTAAAGCCTGGACTGCTTCAGGCATGACAGTACACTCTTGCTGGATCAATTAACTGGACTAGCCATGTGAAAATAGTTGGTAGGATGTACACAGATGAATAAGTTCTTTAATTTTTCATATGGCTACAAGCAGGAAAATAGTCATAAGAGACAGAGTATAAAGTCAAGCTTGGCTACATAGCAGACTTTAGGAAGAACAAAGGTTTCTGCCAACCCAACCAGAGATGCTAAAGAAATGAGCAAATCCGAGGAAACTACTCCAGATTCTGTTCTGCTTCACTTCACCAAAATGACTCATCCTTTAGTTTACTCCTTCCTTTGTGCAAGAGCCTGTACCCAAGACACATGGACTCACCAATCTTGGACAGGCAAAGATTCATTTCTTTTGAAGATGATTGAGTCCTTTTCCTTCAAGTCAGCTTTGCCAGGTAAGCTGGCAGAAGGCACACTTATTTAATCATAAATTTATTTAAACAGTAAGAGAGAACAGTGGTTTTGATAAACATGTGCTTGTACAGAATGCTCTAGATTATTTGGGTGGTTTTCTTGCTTTTTATTTGTTTCCCTTTGCTGGTGTAAGAGACAAAACTCTTGTTACCACCTCACAGGTAAGACCTTTCAAATGTGGTTACAGATCTCTGATGCTTCAAATGCTAGCTAAATGATCCACAGATACCAAAGGCCTGTTTTTAAAGACTGTTTTTCCTGAGGGTTTTTTTCTTTTCTTAACATCCTCATATTGGGAATGTTCAGCATGTCTGTAAGTCAGGTCATGGGTAATCCAATGTAAAATCTGGAGTGCCAAGAGTCAATTGACATTCTGCAACTCCACCTGTGAAGGCAACGCACAGGACTGTACAGTGAGTTAGGGCCAACAGGCTTTTGAGAAACCAGGAGAGCCTTCAGAGTTTCCTTTGAAGGAGTTAATTGGACTTGCTGCTGCTTGGCTGCAGGGAGAGCACATACATGGAAAGTGTATTCAATGTCAAAGGCTATAAATACCTGAGCCAAAGCAAGCGTAGCTTTTTCCCTCCCATTACAAAGTAAAGATAAAAAAGTTATATTATTGGCTTTCAGTGATTTGCAATACTCATTGTATTTGAAAGATGCTGACACCCATTCTTGCCACTCTGATTCATCTTCCTAACGTGAGATGTTCACCAACAAAGATAAATTCTGAGCAACTGGCTATACAGTTAATGTATGCAAGAACAGCATGACAGAACTATTTCGAGGACAGCTTTTCAACAGTGTATTCAGGGGCTATACAATTGCATTATTCAGCACATGATATTTATTTCTATGATTCTGCGTCTTGTAGATACAATAGAACTTTAATATAGAGAATTTCAGAATTTCAAGTGTGGTATAGTACTTGGCATTTTTGCATTCTTATCTAGTGCCACAGTTCTCAAAAAAAAAAGAGGAAACAAGGTATTGTATAAATGAAGAAAAGGAGCCTGCCCTGAAAGCAGCAGAAAACAATAACAAAGGCTGTTTCATGGGAATCCGGGGAATTTTGCATTGCGTGATGGAAAACTGGTGGTACAGGTGATGAACAGGCAGAAGGTGATCCCATATTCAACTGCAATGGTCCGAGTGTTCAAATGTATCTAGGTATCTGAGCCATTTCTTTAGGGACTGGCATGGAACAGTTCTGAGCCTGTGTCTCTCTGACAGTCTCTCTGACTCAGCTGTAGAGGTGACTCCATCACTAGCTTGTCCCAGACTGAGGAAAGACATTTGTAGTTCAGCCACATCACCATATCTGAAACCATCTATTTGAACTTTAATTAGAGCCAATGTAAATCTAATACAAGTTCAATGAGTATCTGAGGAGGTGAATACAACAGACTTAAGATTTTTAGATTTGAAATTGAACATTGAAATTTACATTATTTAACTTAATTTAAATCAGCTTTGCAAATCAGCTTTGCTCTACTGATGTAGTTGCATCATGAGGGAAGCATAAGATTTATACAGCATTTGTATTACACATTTAACATTCAAAGCTTTTATTTGTATGCTATAGGTATAGACATAAATATTTAAAGAGTAAAAACATTTTAACTATTAAAGAAAAAACAATACATAAGCTAAATTTAACTCAAAGGAAAATGAGTTTTAAGTTCAACATAAGTATATGAACTGTTACACAAAAGACCTATTTAAATGTTTGGTGGTATATTTTCAGCTGTATTATTTTGAGGGAATATATTTTCAGCTGTATTATTTTGAGGGAATATATCATGCACTCTGCTATCAATATCAGCCTAGAAGGCTGTACTTTCTATTTGAATACAGCTTTATGCTATGCTTACAAGAATTTCTGTAAGTTGCAGAATTTCTTGATGAGAGAGATGCTTACCTGCTAAATTAAAAAATACCTCCATCTGTTTCTTTGGAAGTCTGCTATGGCTCAGGCCTCACTCACAGTGCAATGAAATGAAATGGCTGTTCACCCTCCCTGTCCTCCTACTCCAAATTATGAATCAAAAGGTGTTTCAGTGGGTCCTGATACAAGAAGGATGCACATAAATCAGTGGGTCTGTAAGCCTTCTCAGGGATGACAACACTGGCTTTCCAACTGCACTGATTCCTGAAATTTAGGCATTTTCCTGGAGTCATGTGGCTTAGATGAAAACCTTACTGTTGACTGAATAGACTTGCAACCTAATGTTGGCCTGAAGGAAGAGAAACAGAGGAATGTCCCACAGGCACAGGATCAGAGATGGGACCTGTAGGGTGGGTGGTGAAAAGCTGATCGCGAGGATGAAAAACGAGGATGAAAATTTCTTGTAGTGGTGCCACCTCCTGAAGCTCTGAGGTCTCACAAACAATTAAAAACCTAGAAAACGAGAAAGAAAAGGCACTAGGATTCTTCAAAAGGAAGACAGGTTCCAGCACCTGTAGAAATACAACGTTTGAGACAGAGGTCAGCACTTGGACCAGTGCAATGCTGTCGCCACTCTCCAGTGACCACCAGAGGTAATTCTGGTATCATATTACAGAAAGGCAAATAATTTGAGCCTGTGAGAGTGCAAGTCATGCTAGGTGACAGCCCAAGAAAAAGGGCCAAACAGGCCCGTCCACTGTACTGAGAAAAAGCACTATCCCTGACCAGTGACAGAGAGAACAGGGCAGAAGGAGCACAGAAATTTAGAAATGCTATGCTCATGCCTACTGTGGTGGAGAGCCACTTCTACACAAAAAATGTTCAGTTGCTGCTGCAAGTGCTTTCCAGTAATTTCAGACATGTACTACACTTCCCCAAACGTTGCAATAAATCATTAATATTGTATACATGTTCTGAAGTACTTTCTGTTAGAAATCCTGCAGTGTATGTCCAGAAAAAAGGTACAAGTATTGTACTGTGGACTTTTCATGCACTCAGTAATACTGTGGCATCCCTATTTTCAGACTATGAAACTTTTGTGAAAACCACATTATGATAAGTAACTGGAGAAAGATATTTTGGATTATTAGCATTTTGAACAGGCATGTGCCCAAACTGTATCCCTGGAAAAAAACTGAACTCCTGAGGAAAATATTAACTAAGATTTTATATTATTTGACACTCTCCATCTGTTAACTTTACACTACTGTGATATTCCACAAGTGGTATTTACACAAGACATTAGAGGATTTTAAGCCAAGTCTAGTCTAAATAAGCGTTATTAAACATGATGCCCAAAATGAAACAGATTGTCCATGTAGATACAGTAAGTAGTTTGGATATATTTGGCCAGATGGAGTTTGTTTGAGTGTGGGGTATGATCATTAGAGTAATGGGAGGGAGGGTCTCATCATCCCCAGATACTAATTGTTGATCACAAACCAAAAAAGTTATCTGAGTAGTGATCATATTGTGATTCAGATCTTGTATCTCAAGACTCTATATGCTACATTGCTGGATTTATGTTTGGTTTTTGTTCTTTTAAAGCAAGTTTTCACAGTTTTATAAAGACTGTTTTACCTAAAGATCTTTGAGTTCTATATAAGGAAACCATTCCTGAATGATTCGTGGTTTATATTTTAATTTAAATTTTAGTTTTCCAGTCCATAGGTAATGCAACTCTGATTTAGATCTGATACTGACTCATAGTACTCTTTTATGTGCCTTTAGCATGCCATTCACCTCTGCAGACAGAGAGTTTTATATCATCGTTCCATGATGAATGAACATTATTTGTTTCTCTGAAGTTTCCATTTCAAAGATGCAAAATAGAAAGTGTTAACAGATATGTTAAACTTGGACTTATTTTTTGGAAGAAAATGGAACCATCTAGCATTGAAAAGTATAAAAATTGTTTTGCAAACTGTGTTGCTTGTGTAAGGCTATAATTACTCTGTTAACATGATGTGTTTATAAGTCAGTTGCAGCATAAGCACATCATTCTGTCTGTGTGGAAATCCGCCAACTGAAATACAGACTACTGCTGGCAGCAAAACTACTGCACTCTAAAGACAGAAATTTGTCAGCTTAAACAGGTGCTGTAGCCTGTGACCTTGACATCTAATTTATACTCTGTCAGTTGTATTAGATTTCATGGGCAACCAGTGTATATAGACCATCTTATGGCGCCTTAAATGAGCTCCAGCTCTTAAAAGGCATGTATTTTGCTCTTAAACACCAACAAACAAAATTATACCTGTTGTCTGTATTACCCTTTTGTATATATGTGCAATCTCCTTTTTTTAATTTCTGAGGGGACAGAAGGATGTCCTATGAAAGAATGACATTTCTGAAAAGCATTGATTATAGGGACACTTTCCACTTAGGGATACTTAGGGATACAACTACAGTTGCTGCAAGAAGAGTACACAGAAACCTTCATGTTCCTCTGTGGAGGAACTGAATTCACATGTAATTATCACTATTACTTTTGTCTTCTTTGGATTCCCGAGAAGAGATTAAATTAATTCAACTCTGTCCTGCTTTTGGGACTGCCGGCCGATAGTCACACAAATAGAAAAGCTGCCAACCTGCCTAACTGTTTTGACGATGCTGGATTCCTATTACATTATAGGAATGACTGACTTTGTTGGACTTTGTTAATCTAGACAATCTTTCTCAGCTGAGAGTGCTATCAGTAACCTCTAACTTAGAAACAGCAGATTTGGATGCTGCCACGACTGGGAATGAGAGGCTGGACTGAACAGACCTCCCCTGCTGGCTTTTGCTCCTCCAAGCAGCTCATTTGCTAACAAGTGAGATATTGAGACAATAAAAGCAGTAATCAATCCAAGCAATTGGATTAACTAAATAGTTAAAATATAGCAAAGAATCAAACAAACAAAATAAGATCCTCAAGTTCCTCTTCTAAGAATTTTAAACTTAGGTGTGGAGTGTAGACATGGAGAAGTAGTGGAAAAGGGACATTTTCCTGTTGAAAGACGATCAAGTATCTTGCCTGTGAAAACACTCATTCACTTCTCTCCTTTCCTCACAGATTCTTAATCCTTTAAGGAATCATTAAAAAAAAAAAAAAGAATTTATTTTCCCAAATATATTCAATAAACTTACACTAAATGCATAAATGATAGTTTTCTGGATATTTTCTGTGGTCGTGCTACACACTGATTCCAGGACTGCTGAAAAGACCACATATTACCAGTTATACATGAGTAACCTTCTTTTACACTAAAAATAATATATGGAAAATGTAGTAACAAGAAAACTGCCATTTGTGGTAAAAAAAGAAACTCAGCAGTGAGATGCCAATGGTTTGTCATTTGATCTAACCTTCACACTACAGTTACTTTGTTTTTCATGACTCAGTTGCTGTTTAAGTCATAATGGCTGGCTAAAAGCTATTTAAGCGGGAGAGAAAAGCAGACCATTAAAATAGCATTTTGAGGAATAGACTGGGAGAGTGGCTGATGACCTGTGTCAGAATCTGCTGTGTGGAAGGAATCTTTCATGACAAAGGAAGTGTGGATATTTACTGAATATTAATTTGCTCTGTGCCCAACCAGCTTGTTGGGGTTTTAGAAGTT
>VZRF01005798.1:0-12424 GCA_013396875.1 Vireo altiloquus
TGTCTTCTAAACCAAGACACAGCTAAGCAAAACTAGCTCGGACTTTTCATAGTTTCTTTGATTGAAAAAATTGAAGATTATTATGCCTCTTCCTGAAATGTCCCTCAATCTATTTGCCACGTGACCTATTCACCATACAAATATAGGGTGAAATATATTTCAACATTTTCATATTATGTGAAGGATAGAGATTGTTTATGCTGAGAGTTAGATTTACACAACAGTTTTTCAGTCCTTCTCTCATTTAGGATCTGTCACTCAAGCAAGGAATTGACAAAATGGTTTCTATTCTTATGGTCCTGTTTGCCAAATTGCATGGTATTTGTGGGTTGGCAGGTGACTGTTCCCTTGGCATGGGCTTATCCCATACCTGCACCTATTTTCCATAGGATTAATGATCTGGATCTTTTTTAACACATAAGTAGCTCTTTAAAACTGCTTAACATTACTGCAGAGATATTCCATTACAGCTGCCTTGAACTGATGAAAAGCACACTGTACCAGTTTAAGTGTGAATCTCATTTTTTTTCTCTCTCTCCAGAGCTGAAAAGATTTTTCACATGAAAACAGTCTCAGGGTCCTTCTTCTGAGCAGCAGCCCAACAGAATGAATCTTCACAACAAAATTTCATTAAAGTCAACCTTCAAGAATAGAAATATTCACTCCCAAATTTAGTGTGAAATTTACAGTGCCTATAAATCCTTTGCAGACCCCACTAGTTAAGAAACACAAGTCAGCATGACCTAGCTGAGTCAGCACAAATTAAGAAAGCAGTGAATTATTTGTAAAAAACATGCTACTGCCTAGGGGCTACTTCCTACTGCCTCTTCCTTATTTGACTTCCTGAAGCCTCCAGAACTAACCCACATGCCACTCCTTTTTATTGCAATGTACTATAGTCCTGCTTATCTGACAGGCTGTGGTGAAGAACAGACTGCACATCCTAGAGGTATATAAACCCTGGAACCCTACAACAGCTATAGTAATAAACTGCTCTTGCTCTGACCTCAACTAAATTGAATTCCCATTATTTCTGTGTCCGTAGGATGATAGAAGATTCTCTCTTTGAAACTTAAAATCAATCCATATTTTATAAATGCCAGGTTTTACTGTTTTCCTTAGGCAAGACTCCTGAAAAAAGTTTAATGGACATTTAGCCTGAAGACTATGAACCTTAAGCCTCCAATAAGTTTCTTATAATGATGCTAGTATTGTAGAATAAACTAATGGCTGGGTAAGGCTCTGAATGACAGATGTACAATATCAATTTATCTGTCTTCAATTCCCAAAGAGTTGTGCCATGATTCAAAACAATTAAACAGCTTAAGAAAATTCAAGTTTTTGACAGGAAATATGGATACTGTTCTATTTGTCTCTTACAGGTGTTGTGTGATGAAAAACTTTGACATATCAATTCTGTACTATTTTACTTTTTTGTGCTCAGTTTTCTAGTAGTCCTTTATTTAAAAGAAAAGGAAGAGACTTTCCACTGTCACAGTCTCATTAATCTTCCCTGTTTACTGACAGTTAAGTTTTGGATAGTTAAGGATAGTTAAAGGTTGCACTTCTGCTGCTTTCCTTTCCTCTAACTTTTCTATTTTTAGTAAGAGAGAGAAGGAGGCAAAATCTATCCCAGTGTCTGTGAAACACTCATATAGCCCAATGGGAATTACATACGTTCAGAAAAGCATCTGTGGCACAGTAATAACTGGGATTGTCTTCTAACATGCAGCGTGCTTCCTTCCTGAGTGAATCCTTAAGCCAAAGTTGTCAGTCAGAATATTTCAGCCCCTGTGGGAAAACCTGATTTCCCACCACTAATGCAGTACTATCTAGCAACTCTAAAAATTTCCATTCACTAAACAGTAGCAAAGATCCATTATTTTCCTCTTTGTTCTCATTATAAAAATGTAGCTCACATATGGTGTGGGAGGGAAATGCTACAGAGTGCACTTAGAGGACATACATTGTTGAATTAGAATTGCCACTAAAAGTACCTTTTAAAAGTCACTGAAAACAGTGTAAACCTTTATCAGCTAATGCGTTAGATAGTGATCTGGTCTGATTCACACGCAAATGAAATAGTCACAAGTAGAGATAAAATATTCTTGGTGTATCTTAATTTTTTTTCTTTGTAATCACAGTTATCAATGTATTTTTTCTGATCTTCTGTAGTAGCACCTGAATCCAGCCTCTACCCTTGACTATCAAGATTTTAAAAATGCTATAAGCAAGGTGTAGATTTCTAAGGTTTATTTTGCCAGTTTCATCTTCCTCTGTGAATTGCCATTTGGTACACACAACCAAGCAACTTGACTTTCAATTAGAGATTGTTCTAGTTCCTATTCTTGCTGCACGGTCATAAATTCATAGCTATTGAGAAGACAAGCATATGAACTCTTTTTTTTTAATGCAAAATTTTAGGCATGATTTAAAAAATCATGTAAAATAAAACATATTTGTATGTAAAATAAACTCATAATACTTTCTAGGATACTTCACAGGATTTCCGTTTCTGTGTATGAGAAATTCATAGGATACCCCTTGGGACAGCAAAGTAGAATAATGAAACTCCACTGCTAAAAATGTAAAGTCCTTTAAATACACACATACGCAAACAGTATTTCTAGATACTGTGTTCTGGAGATTTCTAAAGACAAAACAAAGCTTTCCTTGGCTAAAGGGTTGTCCTTGGATATGAAAGAGATGTGGATTTGCTTTTGACATTGACTTTCATTGTATCTGAAAAATATGTTATAATCAGCGTAAAGAATTGTTTGACTTGGGTCAGAGATTACAGATGGAAAATTTCTCTTTGCACAATTTTATTTCATGTATTGTTCTTTGATTTTTTTTAAAGGATCTCTTAGTTATGCTTGGAGTGATGAAAGTCTTCATACGAGCAAATGCCTAAATGATCTGCTTTTCCCTCTTCTCCTCATGAAGTTTCTGAGGAATGACAGGTATTTACCAAGCCTCTCTGTGAAGGCCAAACAGTTCCTGGTCCCTTAAAGATCATTCTTCCCCTGCATGGTGTATTGTGCCCAGTTATTCTGAGCTCAGGCAACAGAAAAGGTCACCCTGCCCTATTGAGTGCTGCTTGCACTGATGGCTTACTTGTATCCATTCACCCTTTAAATCAACTGAGGAGTAAGAATATATCTCTAGTTTCTAGGACCTTTGCTATTCTGAAAGGCAAGGTTCATATGTTCACAAAGGAATGTCTGTCTTTGATCTATGCCTGGTCATGTGTATGTGTATATATATATATGTGTGTGTGTGTGTGTGTGTCTGTGTGTGTTCTAAATGTGTGCTCTTTGTGTGCCTGTACTGTGAATATATCTTGGGCCATGCTGCTGACTGGACCAGGACACACGGATGCATCTCACCATACGCATTATACACCCCTTAAAGTAAGTCCTTTTAAAGTGTTCTACCAAGTTCTTTGTGCATTTGCATCAGTCTGGAGATAATAAAGGCCAGCTCAGTAGACCTAATATAGTTAACGTTCACATTTTCATATGTGGCTTCTCTGAAACAATGTTAAAATGTACATAGCTCTTACCTATTAAGAAATTCTGTAGAAGGCATAACCAGTGCTTAGGTGTGGGATTTCAATGGTAATTACTGCTAAATGGGTCACCACCATCCCAGATCCTTCCAGGCAGCAAAACTCAAAACAAGGAATATTTATTCTCCATCATCTTTAAGGAGTTTCAGGAAGAATATTACCTATCTTGTATAAAGCCTTTCACGGAAAAAGAAANACGGAAAAAAAAAAAAAAAAAAAAAAAAAAAAGAAGAGGTTTCCCCTTTAGTAGGAAGACACAGATATTTGAGCACAACTTCATGAATTTATTGCTACATGTGTAGTTCAACTAGAAATGCTGCATCTGGAAGGCACCACAGTACACAGATGATGAAGGTCAGTCTTTGTACATGCAGATTGGCTGACAGCTTATGCAACCTCACATTTTGAGCCTGGACTATCGTCTTTGAAAGTTACTTGTAGGAAAGCTAGAAAGAGTGAAAAGGAATTCACACAGATCAGATGTCTCTCTTTTCTGCAATTCCCAGCTGAATCAGAAGACTTCTGCTTGGGAAAGGCTTGTAGAGGAGCACTACACCCTTTCACTGAATTCAGTCTTGGTCTCTTTGTGTGATTTCTCTTCAGCTGTCTCTGCCCATCATCATCTGTATACCCAAAGTTTCATTCAAGATCTAATATATTCTTAGCTCAGCTGCTTTTATTAACCCATCTCCTCCATCTGACTGTTTGAGAAGTGGTTTGAGTGGAATTAACAAATGTTCTGTTGAATTAAAGGTACTCATGGATTATAATGAGACCCTGCTTCATTCATTTAAAGCTGGTATTTGCAGTGTCTCTGCAGGTAGGGTGAAACCTGGAAACAGTGGCTAAATCTCCACAATTGAAGGGTGGGCACCGTGTGTTCTGTGGCTCTTCTAACTGTGCAAAGGCTGTGCTGCCTAGCAGGTGGTGGAGGTGGGACTTGCCATCCGTGCCAAAGGCGACATTCTTAGTTTGTTGATGAGAAAAGGACCTTGTGCTGGAACCACAATTGATGCATCCCTAAATTTTCAACCAGATCCTTCTTTTCCTGAGGGCAGATCTACTCACCTTAGTCATGAATTACACAAGTTTATCTTCCAAATTAGGACCACAAAACCAAATATTTGAATAATTAAGTATTGTACAAACTTTGGTTCAATTGAAAGTAGATGTATAGTAAAAATATTCCTTATCCGCATCAAGCAGTTTATTTTTTGAAATGTTCTGATTTTTTTATTGTAAATTCTTTGTGTGGTGAGCACATCGTGCAACTTTAGCAATTTGATTTAAGGTTACTCAAATTACTGAAGCAGCTCTTTTGAGGCAAGAATTTTCTTTGTGTCTTCACTTAAAACACTGCAAGGCATCGCCTAGCACAGCCCACCTACAAAGCAGAAACAATGAGGTTCAGCAGCTAGTTCTTGCCCAAAAGGTTCTACCCACCTCAGTGAGGGTAAATTTCATACCTGGGCCTGGAATGCACAAGATTGCAACAAGTCAGACACCAGGTCTTCCTTTTATTTACAGTACCAAATAACATTAAAATAAAAACCACACGGTGCAGTTTTTAGGCCATCAGTAATATTTTTTAATGGCTAGGTTCCAATACATATTTATAGATGAATGCATGCAATAATGATACCTTTTCTGTGAATAGGAACAACATTGATCGTTTCCCAAAAGCAGTTAATTAATTATGTCTATGTCCTTGAGTTGCAATTTTATTTATGGAAATTAACATAATTCTAAATAATAAGCAAAACTTTATCCAGTTTTGTTTCTTTTGTCTCATTGTCTGCCTAACAATTTCAACTTTTGTTTAACATCTACAATTATTGTATTACTTTGGTGAGGCAATCACTGATGACTGATGAAAACCTCCTCATGCAAAAGAAACCAAATCAGTACACTCAAATGAATTTTCATAGGAGAGTTTCTTACAAGAATTGTCACAGCAATTTCAGTTCAACCTGGAAGCTATGCACAACATGTTCTAAAATTACTCTCAGGATTTTTTAGTGAATAATTATCGTTCCCATATGCTGACCCGTTTACAGATATTTAGAGATAAAATTTCAGTTTTCATTACATTAAAAGTGAAATCATGTTTCTCCTAGGTGACTATTTATCTATTAGATTAAATCTATTTTATTCAGGTAATATTGAGGATTTGTCTTCCCATGTAAAATACAAAGCTGGTTCTGGTTGCAGAGATTCAGATATTTTCATTTTCTGACAAAAACTGGATTTAAAATTGTGCCTTAATTATTATTGTAATATACTTTGAAAATAGAAGGTTTGCTAGGGTTTGCACCTGTTTCAGTTTCAAAAATTTTTATTGTTCCGAAAAACTGCATGATAAAATATGAGTAATGTCTGAACAGATGCATTTTCAGTAGCATAGCAATAGCTGGAAATCTGAGGCAGAGTAGGGCAGTGATGTACTATTGTTTTCTCTCTATCAGCCTTAGTATCACCATCTGGCTTTCGATTATGGAACTGCAACAAAGTCTATTTTTTCTTTATCACCATCTGCTACCACAGTCAAGTGACAGAGTCACAGAACAAATTTAACCAGAGGTTTTAAGAATTTCAACCATTCCATTTGTAAGGTAAAAAGAACCTGAAGTGCTGCATATGAACTACTAAAATAAGCAGACTAAGGATACAGGCACTGGAACTTGGTCAGTTTAACCTCCAAAGAGACTGCAAAATAGCCTGATTTTGGCCTGGCTAAATCAACAACATCTTAGATGATTTCTGGGACCACACAGAGCTTGGATGTGGCAACTCTTGATTGGAGACAGTGAGATTTTGAGTGTGGACAGGCCATTTATTTGCCATCTAATCCGCAGAACAACTCCCAGAACTATTTAATACTTTAGAACAAGAGTCCCACTGCTCGGAAAAAATGATGCTATTGTTCATAACCATCCAAAATGTGAGGAGGACAGACACCAGATTGCTCTTTTGTTTACCAAGTGACCAAAGTCTTGCTGTTGCTAGCATGGTATTATTATGTAAGGCACGGATGGTTTTGGAATATTTCTATCTCCATGTGAAGAATCTTGATGAAATGGCTCTGTGTTAGAGAAACTGTTTTGAATGCATGACAATTTTGTTAAAATTAATATCTTCAATACTACTCAGTGAATACTGCCAAAAAAATGGATGCTTAGTTAAATATAAATTATTTCAGGTATAACTTTGTCATGGTTTGGCTGGGATATAATTAATTTTCTTCACAGTAGCTGCTACGAAGTTATGTTTATATTTGCGAACACTGTTGATAACACAAGGATATTTTTGTTACTCCTGAGCAGGGCTTACACAGAGCCAAGGCTTTTGCTGCTCCTCACCCTCCCCACCAGTAAGGAGGCTGGGGGTGCACAAGGAGCTGGGAAGGGACACAGCTGGGACAGCTGACCACAACTGACCCCAGGGTATCCCACAGCATATGGCACTGTGCTCAGTGTATGAAGATGGGGAAGAAGGAGGAAGTGGAGGATGTTCATCGTGAAGATGTTTGTCTTCCCAAGTCACCAGTACCTGAGATGGAGCTCGGCTTTCCTGGAGGTGGGTGAACAGCTACCTGAGGATGGGAAGCAGAGAATGAATGCCTTGTTTTGCCTTGCTTGTGTGCACGGCTTTTGCTTTATCTATCAAACAGTCCTTATCTCAACCCAGAATTTATTTCAATTCTACTCTTATTATTCTCTCCCCAAAAGACTGGGGAGTGAGTGTGGTACTTAGCTTCTGGGTTGGGTTAAATCACAGAACACTGAAAATAAATTGCATTTATTAATTACAGCATTTGTAAATTCTTCCAACAAGCCCTTGTTTCTACAATACTAGAAACATACCCATTTATTTATCAACTGTCATTGTACTCAGGACTTTCATGCAAGTACAAGATATGTTCTGTTAGCTTTTGTTCACAACAGGTTTTCTTGCATGTACCTCATGTTCTTCAAATTGGGCACGTGTATGTTAATTAAAAACACTGTTAGGGTAACTAACAATTATGTCAACATTTAAAAAGAAGTTTTTAAATTTTAAATAAATGCTGGAAGTAACGATATATACAATTGGCCTCAGGCTGGCCACTTAAATTGCCCTCTCTTCAAGAAATGACAAATGATGTCACAATTATTTTTTCCTTATCTATCACCAAAACTATTGCTCTTCCTGCTTTATGTGTATGACAAGTACTAGAACATTGGTCGAATTAGCCCTAAATAACATTTTATTACTTAGAGCAGCTTTTGAACAGCAACAATAGCTACATCCTGTTCTTTAGAAGAGTATGAATGTTCTGTAGCTAAGAGAAATTGCTGAGAGAAAATGTTAATTTTGAAAATTCAGGTTGGCTTCACCTGTGAGATACTCCTATTTTACACTGTTAAATTACATCCTCTTAATGCTATTGACATCATACTTTTCATAGAAATTGGAGCAAAGTAACAGTGAATAAGATCCAAAAAACAATTTGAGAAAATGATAAGCTAGTTTTCTTTCAGCTAGATTTCATATGATTGTGATTTAAGAACAGTTCAGTACTTTTTCTCAAAGTCTTTCTACCTCCAACATTCATGCAATTCTCAAATTAAAAAGAAGTACATAATGCCCCTTTATGTCCATCTTCTATCATCTAGACCAGGTGAACAGGAATGCATTATATCTTTACTTTTGTGAGAGTTTATGTTTACTACAGCCCTACTTCTGAACAAAGAAAGAATAGGTGGGTAATTAAGCACAAAAGACCATGTATCATTTCTGTGCAGTCAGAGATGCATCTAATTCTGACCTTTCCAACAGTTAAAAGACAAAAAAAGTGCTTATCTTCCATCTTTTGGGAACTGAATGTGTAGCAATTGTGCATTGGAATTATACTGTTATCTTCCTAGTGGTATTTAAGAGGGATTGTTTCTCATCCAGAATTATTTGGTGTCCTCTACAAATTAAATTTCTGAATTTTAGTTTCTAAAGACATGATTCACACCTGCTGAATACTTTTTAACATAATGAAGAAACTTTATAGGTGATTAGAAGTAAAAGATAGTGAAATATTCACCTCTGTGATGAAAAAAAGCAGAACAGATTATTTATTGGGTCAGAACATATTAAGAGTAAGTAGTGATATACAGTAGATATATATAGTGATATATAGATATGTGTTTTATGAAACCTCCTTCCCCACTGAGTGATGCTTGGGGCAAGTGGGTGGTCTACTACAGTAGAAAAATAAGAAAACTACATATAAGAAAACTTATATGGTTAGGAAGACCTCAGGGATTCTGACTAGGGAGCTACAGCGCCATGTACAAAACCTATGCAGAACTACAGGATAGTATTATTTTGGTAAACATCATGATTTGAACTCACAGATATGTGATTGTGATTATTCTCCCAAAACACATCTTATGCCACTAAATTGAAACTTGCATCAATTTTGCCACAAAACGCGGGTCCCGTTCATGCAGCAATTGCGCTTCCAGCACAGGTCCTTTTCTCGTTATAATCCATGAGTACCTTTAATTCAACAGAACATTTGTTAATTCCACTCAAACCACTTCTCAAACAGTCAAATGGAGGAGATGTGTTAGGTAAAACAGCTGAACTAAGAAAATATTAGATCTAGAATGAAACTAGAAAAATTTGGAATGATGTGGCAATGTAAGAAGTCATGGAAAAAAAATCTTTGGTTTCCAATTTATTTTTTTGAGTTCTCTTTCAGGGTTAGGAATAATATTATATTATAAAAGGAATATTAAATTTTCAAAATACATTTCTTTCATAAGAAATTGTAAATTAGTATGTGAGCAGCATTTTTAAAATACATATATTTTGAAAATGCTTAAAATTTGAAGTTTTGAGTTTATTTACCATTGAAAGCACTTTTTGGAAACTTTAAACCATGTACTGATATGCATATGTGGATGCTAAACCATTTTTTTTCTTACTTTAAATTTTCTTCCATATATTTATTTCTCTTTGTAGATAGAGATACATATAATGATAAGGTTGAAACAATGATTCAGCCTATGATTTGGTCCTACCTTGATGGCAAATAACATGATAAATACTGGGGCAAAACCACCCATGACAACACCATTGTGAGCCCAGATCTTCAGAGATTTGTAAGGCTAAGCATTCCTATAAATCTGAAAAAACCTATTGTAGATACCAAACCCAATAGGAACAGCACTGTATGAATTCTTGCTACAGAAACCTCTGAGTGCCAGCACAGTGACTGAATGAAATCTTTACAAAACAACTAAAAATAGCTGAACCATTTTGGTACATTTAATATTTAATGTAAAATTATCAGTGATTTAAAGATTATTTAATTTCACTTGAAGAGGCACTGTAATCTTTACCTACAATACAATTGAAGATAAATGCATAATCATTTTTTTTTCTATAGGAACTACCTTTTCAGAGTTAATTACAAAGAAAGTATGGTTGTGATCTTTTTCCTTCCTTTTCCAGACGTTATAGCAAAATAGAAGTACAACAACCTTTCAAAGACCCTTCCAATTAAAGGGCTAATGGGCGCTTTTGAAAATGCTTTTAGATTGTGTTATGCACATACTTCCCGAGAGGAAAAAAATAGTCTCATCAGCTTCGATTTTTATATGGAGACCTGACTGAATGGCTGCAGCAGTACAGAAACACTTGATTTATTGTTGTGCCATGTTGTTTCTTCTCTTCTGAAAGCCAAATACCTAGACGTGAAAGAAAATGGCAAACTTCTTAAGCTGCACTAAGGCTGAGCATCTTACTGCAAAAGTACATTTTGTGATTCACAAAATATGCACAATACATTGAACTGGCCATCACAACTGAGATTTGACTGAAGAGATGGAGAAGAGTTATTAAAGCTTTCTGTTGCTCCATTGTTCTATGAAGTTCCCTTTGGTGATCCATTCTGCTTAATTTTCAGTCTCTAACTTTTTCCAGATTTCACCTGCAGCATATCCTTTCTTCAGGAACAACTCCAAGGGCCCAAGTGATAACCTTAGTATTTTTCTGTTTCTATTTTTAGTCTGTAGTAATTAAGTCTTTATGTACAGCTGTCTTCCATTTAGAGTAACACTCACAAGAAGGCAGTGTTCAGAAGAGACTCTCATTTCTTGTTGTCAGTACACTTCTTAGAGTAGATGTACTATATCTTGCTGTTTATATACCTTCAGAAAAATGACACTGAACAGGTAAATTTTAGAAACTTCTATATGCAGTATAAAATTTCTACTGGGTATGAAAACATCAGTGCAATTTCTTCAGAATAGCAATCTCTTTGTGTTATTAGCACTCCACAGAAATCACAGCAATGTTTTCTGGATTCCTTTTTTTTTTTTTCTTAAACTAACTACAGTTCAATAGCTGAGACTCAGTATTAATTAATGTCTTCGGGTACTCAATTTGAGACCTGTTCAAGGAACACTGCACTATGCGTTCAGTGCTTTAAAAAAATGGGTTAATTTGAAAAAGTCAGTGACTTAATTGTTTTTGAATCCAGATAACAGTGTTTATTAAAACCAGGTACCATTTTACTGTGTTCTCCCAACTTTGCAGGAACTCTTAGTCATTTCCTTATGGATTATTCCTTCCTATTGTTTCTCCTTATAAAGTAGAATAAGCCGTTAATTCTCCTTTGTGGATGTTTAGCATGATTCTAGATTAACAGTGCTTCATTTTATCGATGAGTGCATTATGTGTATTGTAGCATGATCAGATGTTGGACCAACATCAAGATACTGCTCTTTAGCTTTGTATTTATCAGTGGCTAAAGGTAACTAGCTGGCCTTTGGTTTGTCTCCCTATTTGGGTGGCTAACACCAGAGAAGGAGCCAAGAGGAAACAGGAAGTCTTGGTAAGACTGAAATAAACACTGAAACTGACTTAAGAAGCTAAATGGAAAAGCTTCTGCTGTAAAGACAACAATTTTCTTATCTCTGAAGTATGGCTATCTACCAGGGCTACTGCTTGGGATGCTGCTTAAAAAAAAAACAAAAAAAAACACAAAAAACCAAACAAACACATAACCTTGGATGTTGGTGGTAAAAGAATAAAGGGCTATGTTCAATTTGTGTTAGCTTCCTTAATTCTAAGTCTTCCACTTCCAGCATAGGATGTCTGTGTTTCGTATGTTTTCTTTTGCCTCCCACCCTGCTATGCTGGCAAAAAGCTGTGCAAACTGTGTATATGCACACATTTGTACATTTGTGAAAGTGAAGGGAGAAGGCAAAATACTGCACAACTCACAGTTACTATTTGATTCTGTGTAACTTTCATGCTCCTACAGGTAAGAGAAATTCCTTAAATGTATCAAATTTTCATCAGTTTTATAACATGCAGGTTTCTGCGGATTGCAGCCTCCAGACAGCTTTCTACGGATAGCGATATGACAGGGATAAGATTTGCTGCCAGTGAAAAAAAAAAACCAAACAAACCAGTAACAGATTATTCTTAGAATCGTCTTAGGGACTTGGTATTGCTGTTCCTGAATTGCTCAACGTAATCCTGACACTCCACGTCCTCCATTAAAAAAATGTATTAAATCCAACTATTTCAAAGAGCAAAAAGAACGCAGAGCGGGGTACGGAGCTCCAAACCCCATGTAGCACTGACTTCCCCAAGTGCAGGGTGGAATGGGGCCAGCAACAGCTCTTCCAGCAGCAAGCGCAAGCCAAGCAAGCGACGAGGAGGCTGGAGACGCCCTCACACCACCGGCGCGGTCAGCGTCCTCTTCGCTGCGCGGTCCCGGGGAAGCCTCGGACGCAGCCGCCTGGAGAACACAAGGCCGACGCCGACGGTCATCGCTCCGCAGCCGCACCCCGGTCCTGCGGA
>VZRF01005798.1:13464-28607 GCA_013396875.1 Vireo altiloquus
CGGGGGGGGGCCTCTGGAGGAGAAGAGGAGACTGCGGCGTGGGGTCTGCGCCTCCCGATGTGGGGGCTGCCGGGGGCGGGAGTCGGCGGGACGCTGCGCAGCAGAGTCCTCCACGGCCTCCAGCCCGGGCTGGCCTCGTACGCGGCCCCCCGAGGGCTCTCGGACGCGGGGCGGACGGCGCTGCCCGCCCGGCAGCGGGGGGTGGTGGAGGGGTGGGTGTCGGGCTGCCCCAATGGCGGGCTGGGGACACGGGACGCCGTGCCCAGCATCACACCTCCTCTGGGGAAGAGCTTTCCCCGCCGGGCGGGGAACCGTGCAGCGGGAGCAGGAGTCCTGCGGCGGCTCGGAGCGATGGGAGCAGGAGTCCTGCGGGGGCTCCGAGCGACGTGACACAAACACAATAGTCCTTTGTCGCCAGCGAAGAGATGCTTCCACACCTGTGTCCGCTGCCGTGGTGGATGTGCTCGCTGGAGTACGTGCGTCAGTAAAGTGGGTCTTGTGGGGTGATGGTGGTGGTGTACGGTGAAGGCACTGGTTTACCTTCTGCACAGCAAATCCAGAATAGCCCCCCCTTTAAGGGAGAAGCTCGAAGTACATGCAGGTGCTTCTGAACATACCTGGAAGAAAAATAACGGCAAGAAAATAATGTACCGTTTCATCACCTGTCCAGTCTCGAGTCTAAAATATAAGGTTTTGGTGGTCCTGTCCTATAGATGCTGGAGTAAGCATCGAATGTTCTTAAGCATTTTCCCCTCTAGCTTTCCTTGCCCAGAAAAGAACTGCAGTGTGTTTTTATTACATGCTGCTGTTTTAAAATACTGTTCTTTCAAAAGACTTTCTCATTTAAAAAGAAAAATCTCTCATATAAAAAGGAAAACGTCTGAACACCGAATGCTTCAAAAATAAATCATATGTGAACTTGCATTGCTTGCCAAGTGCTGGGTGGTGGTGGTGGGGGCAGAAAGAAGCACACAGCTTTTCTGTGCCTTTGTCATGAAAATGAGCCATGCAGTCTTTATTTCAGTCAAAACTATAGTACTGAGGGAATGGAAGTGAAAAATAGTTTGTGTAGCATTCATAGACGTAAACCATAACCTGTAAAGCATGAACACAATAGTCTTGAAGCCTTACCCCACTTTTTGCAGTGACACATATGGAACAGACAGATCTACAGCGTAAAGTACGTGTAAGATTTCACCTCACACCAGTGTATATGCCCTAAACTAATTATATAGCATTTAACTTATCCTTCAGAACTACAACAGCTGCCTCCACATTAAAAAAAAAAAAAAAAAAAAAAATTTGCTAAGAGGTAGAATAAAAGGATATGCTTTCCTGAGCTTCTGCCTCCCTGTGAAAAGCCCCAAATTAAAAGAGATGATCTCTGTTCCTTCTGTATGCAATCAAGGCACCAGCAGTTCCATTAGAGGCTACACCCTTTCCAGGAAGTGTTTCATTGTAGAGTTGGAGCTGCTGTGTGGTCTACTTTGCTACATAATGGGCCACACAGAAGAGTGCACTAACGTCAGCATGTTCCTACTCCTACTATGTATATATATGTGTAAATATTCCAGTCAAAGTAGGATTTGGGATCTTTTTCTTCAGATAAGCACTTAAAATGATTGACTCCTCAGCTACTGTGCCACCTCCTTATTTTTCTTGAAAAGTAGTGATTTTAATGGTAGCTAATATATGTGCATCAGAACAGCAATACTATTCCTTTTAGATAAACAGAATATCCCTGAAAACTGTTTTTACTGCTCTGAATTCCCTCTTCAGAGAGTAGGAATAACACCTACATAGACTGAACAACACAAGGTGTGATCAGCTACATAGAAGTAGAGTGGTTTGTAGTATAACAGGTATCAGATCTTTTGTTACTGTTCTAGAATCCAGACATTCTGTGAAAGGGCTCTAGGAGGAAATGTTATCCTGCGTAGTAGCAAGAGGTGAAAAAATACAAAGTATTAGAGAAGCTCGTTAGCTTAAGCAGCTGTCCACGAGTGCTGTGATTAACACCATGTTGGTGTACCACTGTGAACTAATACCAGGATTAGGGTACCCTGCAGTTAAGAAAAAAGACCAAAGTAACTTGCCTTTTGTAGTTCTGAATCTGTATCATTTTTCTCCGATACAGATAGTTAAGGAGGTCCGAAGATTGGAATATTAGTGCCTCTGTGCTGAGTTTAGCAATGTAAGTCTATGTTAGTGCCTTTTTTCATATCTTATATTAAGACCCTTCAAATAACATAAACACAGGGTGGGTGTGGTTTTTGGAGAGGGTATTGATAAGGATTCTAGGAGGATTCCTGTGGTGGTTTTCTAAGTCATGCTGATATGATTACTGCCTGCATTTATGCGTTTTGTTTTTTTGTTTTTGTACCTTTTGACTGTCTAAACCCTAGTGAATAAAGCAGGGGGAAAAAGGTTAAGGAGTTCTGAAGGGTCTGTATGTAGCTGTCTGTTGGTTCTTTGGCTTGTCCTTTGTGAAAAGGTGGATTTCCTTACAGCTGTTGCTGGTAATTAAAAATCCAGATGATGGACAAGTGGAGGGATAAGTGGATCAATTTCAGTAAATTTATATGATACTAGGTGTGTGTGTTGCTGCATTCTCCTATTGCAAATGAGCTTATTTGGCTACTAGTATTATGATACAGTATGCTGAGTGCTTTATCTTCATTTTTTGGTACAGATATTCAGGAAATTTAAGAAAATTCTATTTCTAGTTAGGCACTGATTGACATGCCCCTGTCATAAGGCTTATTTGGCTGTGTCTAATTATGAATCTTTATAAATTATTGCTCATTTCTAATTAGTACAGTGACTAGTTTAACTGTTTATTTTCCAGAATGTTTTCAGCTCATGTATTTTCAGCCAGACACTTTTTTTTTTCCCCATCTAATTTGAAAGCATAAAATCATGATTTTTCTTCTTTCCTGGAGAGTGTGGCCTCTCCATTACCTTAGAACAAACATTCAAATAAATAGCTCTGTAAAGAATAGAATTGAAATATTTGAAATTTATAGACATTGGTCCTCAAGATATGCAATATACCAATCAATATTTTCTCTGCTGAGATATCAATATTATTCACATGAGATATGCTGAGTAGAATTCATATTTGAGCTGCTTTCCATCTCATAAGCCTTTTGATTCCTGGGGACAATTTCATTTCTTAATGATGAAAATCTGTGGAGGGAGGACACACAGAAGATAAACTGTCATCAGTATTGTATAATGACATTTTGGTGGCCCATTTTCAGTTGATAGAATGAAAATCTTGTGATTTTTTTTTCTCTCATTCTATGAAGCAATAGTTCATGAGATTATTTATAAACATATCAATCAAATCCGTTATTTGATTAAAGTCTAATCTCTCATTCCCTTTGAAACCGGAAATAGATACTTGTATCAGCAGATTGTAGGCAAGTCCTGTTATATATTGATATGTTGTTAGTGTTTTTATCTTGATTAGTATTATAAAAGTCCTATTAGCTCAATGTGGATACTTAGTGAACATCTTGTCTGTGAGGTGGAATTAGTGGACCATTTTACCCATTTTCCAGATATACTCCTAATTACATGGAAATAGAAATAAGAGTGCATGGAAATTAATATTTTATTAAAGGTGGAAATATTTTAAACTGCTTCTCACTATTGGTTAGCACTTTTGCTAATATTTTTCTTATTCCTTTCGTAGTAGGCAAGGGTTGCAAGGAAATCATGTCAGAGTTGGTGTATTTTATATGGTATAGCCAAAGCAGGTGATTAAAGAAAAAAAAAATCAGAAGACTAAATGTGTCTGAAGGAAATGGATATTTCGATTTTCATCTAATGATCCTATTACATTTCCTAAAAAGAAAGAAAATGGAGAAAAATAGGTTTCAGTTTGACAAATAAAGTGACAAAACTTATTAGCTGTCAATCTCAAAATCAAAGTTGCAATGAAAGAAAAAAAAAAGTAGAGTATTTGAAAACTTTTGTCATCATTAGAAATAAACTAAAATGTATTTGAATGGAGTAAACAGAATCATCTTTAGCAGAAATATTTGTCTATATAAAAATATCTCTTTATTATGGAGTTTGTTTTATTAACTGCAAAATGCCTGTCCTTTGGACAGAATAAAGAAGAATAATTATTCTACAGTCCTATTTATTTTTGTTTAGCTAGTATTTATACAACAGTAGCTATGATTAATATTTTATAACTTTTAATAAACACATATTCTATTTCTAATTTTTTTTTTAATAAAATTTGAATGGCTTCTTAAAGCCATTATTCTTCAGTTAAGAGAGATTATTTTAAATGATAAAAAAATCAGATATATCCTGTAAAACTATAGATAAGGTATTTTAAATCTTACTTTTTTGTATTTGAAGTTATACTTTAGAAAATTACATTTGTTCTGATATTCATGTTTAATGCCTAGGAGCAACCAGTGGTCATTAGTTAATGTGATTAGTTAAGTTACAGGAACTTAATAGCACTCCATACCCATCAATTCTCCCTGTTCCCCAGCCCTCAATAATTTTAAGTACACTTTTTCTCAGTGTTGAATACTTATAAGAGCCATAGGGTGGCATTTACTGAGGCAGGCCAAAGGCCATCTTTGAGCTGTACAAATGCAGAGCTCCATCTCTAGGGGAAGAGTGGGATTTCCCAGACTTCCCACTCTGACGTTTTTTGTGTAACTAAAAATGTAATATGGGGAATCACATCACTAGGGAAACCAAATTGGCTGGCCTTGGAACAGGACGGCTATTTAGACTGTCATCCTCTGTTCACTTTCCAACTTGCAGATTACACTTTCCTCCTATTATTTCCTTCAGTTTATCTTGTTTCTGAGAAAACAGAGTTTTCTTCAAATGGTATTTATCTCTTGATTGCTGCAATTCATGAACTGCATTTCAACTTGTGTTTTGGTGAAGTATTTGTGAAATAGCAGTAGCTGTGAAGAGTTTCCTAAGAGAGGATTTTTTGAGGAAAAACTCCGTTTGGCATTTTCAGGATTTTTTTTTTCCTTTAAAGCAGAAAGATTTATGTTCCTCCGTGACAAGTCATCAAGTAGATTCCCATTCACAGCACATGTGAGGCTTAGCACTGATATTTTCCCATGGCTGCCCTACACTTTTTTTAGGTCAACATGTACCAAAGTCGATTGAAATCATCACAACTCCACCATCTCTGGAATGCCCCAGTTATGCAGGTAGGTAACGTGTTGGGAGGACACATACAAAGACCCAATTATGTTTTATCATGGTTATGGAGACTGCAGATAACCTCAAGAGAGGCACAAGAAGGAAAACAAGCTCCTTGAAAGAAGAAATTCTGCTTCACTGTAGGCCCTGGAGGTAAAAAGGAGAGAGAGATTTCAAGATTGTGAGATTTTACAACTCTGCCAACCCTTAGCTGGGATAGATAACAGATGTCAGGCCCACTAAAGAGGAGGTAGAGTTTGTGGTTGCTTGTGAAAAAATCTCATGTTTCTGAAGTGGAAAGGAATAGGGAAGACTGAAGCTGGCATGGTGGTGTGTGACTGGGAATGAGAGAGCTAGACAAGCTTGTGGCCTCTCATCATTAATGTTCCTGGCTGTTCTCAAAAATAATTAACTACACTTATGTTTAAACACTGTTATGCAATTTTTTAGGCATAGCAATTATTGTCCTGAAAGAAGAGACTGTGTTGCTATTCCTGACGAGGGTTTTAGAAAGTGTTGAGGTTCAGAAAACGGCTCATCTTCAATGGCCACATTTGAGTACAAGACTTGCTTTAGATGTTCCTCTGAATGCCTCCAGTGCTGTATGTAACTATTAAAATCCAGGACAATTATACAGAAGAAAAGATGAGACTTACAACTCTATTAAATAGAAAGTATTACTTTGACCATTAGTAGCAGGAATAGATTTTTGATTTGAAAGCCAGGAAAAATTTAATGTTAATAATGTATGTGGGGAGGAACCATTGTAAAATATGTTGTGTTTATGTCAGTACATGAGGCAGTCTAGAAGAATATGCAGAATTCCACATTAGCATATAACTTTATACTCCTTTTGATTGTCTTTTTTTTTTTTTTTTTTTTTTTGGACTACTGAGTGGGACCAACCAAATCTATTGAGAAAATACTTGTCTTGTGCCAGCTCTTGACTCTTCCTTTCCCAGTGTAAACTGGCACACTTTGAAATGGAAAAGAAGCAATTTGGGCTATAGGCAACATGTGAAAACAGAATATAGTAATTTCTTGCAGTCTGGGTACTGAAAGCATTCAAAGAGTGAGAGTATCAGTTTAATTGGAGATATAATTTCTCAGTGCTCACAACATAAACAGACCCCAGTGCAAACAAGAATTCATTCCAATTGGGAATGGGTTGAGTTTGCTAGAGTAGGTTATAAAGCAGATAAGTAGATTCACATAAGCTTAAACCCCGAGAAATTCTTGTTTCCGTTGTCTTCATAGACAATGAAGAGGAAGTAATTATCTTAGACTTATTACAAAGGTAGTGAAAAGATGTATCAAGATAAAAGGCAGTGGAACAATTGTAGAAATTAAACTGCAGTAAATCATAAGCTTGCAATAATTTGCTTCTTAGATTTCTGAAGGAAATGTATAGCAGAGCAACTGAGTGACTTCTGAATCTATAATTTATTTTTAAATGCTATATCTTACCTGGAGGATAGCCAAATATTAGGAAAAAAATTATATCAGGAATTACTAAGAAGTAGTCAAATCCCAAGGAAGTAATTGAGAAAAATGAATGAAGTCGGCATCCCAAAACATCTAGATGAATGAAACAGGAGGATATGACTGCTGCCCTCTTTAAGGAGACAAGTATACAAATCTGCTGTGAAAACTGTCCTGTTCAGCTTCATTCTCACTACCAGCATGGCTTAAAGTGAATATACAGTTGAATTCTTACTATTAAACACTTTTCTTACCAATAAAATATTTCTTCTAGCTGTTCATATATTGTTATAAATGGCTTGATTAAAGGAACAAAATTGCATGTGTGTTCTTAAGAAAGGAAAAAGATTGTAAATAATTTGGCTTTTTTATTCTTTACAACACAGATTTCTCTGTTTTTCTCAGACCGTGTTCTGAAAATGGAAATTATGTTGAGCTATTAGATCTTTTCTATTCTTTTAGGGATGAAGTTTTCAGAACAGGAGTCATTTGGGACTTTGAAAAAACTAGTTCTTGTAAGACATAGATATAATTTCTACTTTGACATAGAAGTAATTAAGTAGTGGGCAGTGTTATGCACTGGGGACAGCAAAATAAGTCATCAAATTCCTCCTGCCAAACAATTACCATGGAAAGAGAAGTTAAAAAGTTTTGTACGTTAAAATAAAAAAATTATTCAGGAGGATACAAAAATCTTGCTTGGATCTATTCAGTAATTATTTTGGACTTTACCTTTGTGAACATTTTCTGTAACTTTGAAAACAGACAAAGGTGAAAAAAAAAAAAATCCCTGTCATGTGTAGATAATTAAAATCCTACATGTACATGCTAAAACTTTGAAATGGAAAAGGTAGAGATATTATGAGGTATTTAATAGTAAATATTCTACTTTCTATGGGTTTTTTTTGCATTAGATAGAAAGCCATGTGATGGGTAAAGAAATTTGAACTACTAACAAATTTAAAATTAATAATCCATTAACCAAACAGTATTGACGTAGGAATTTCAGGACTTTTTCCCCAAAACTATAGAGGTATTATATCCAGGTAAATATTTTTTGACAGCAATAGAATAACAAAACAAGATTTTTAAAAAAATAAAGAGTGCATACTCTGAATATCATAAAAAATCTTTTGCATTACATCATGTTACACAATTGCTTCCCTGTGTTCGGGAGGTTTATCTTTTCCTCTGAGGCTTTAACTGTTCAGCTGAAGCAATTTGCATTGCTCAAAAAGAAGGGTAGGAGCCATCAATTTAATTGTTGCTCCACAGGTTGCTGCACTGCCGCCAAACATGGCTGTTTGACCAGTACATTATATTCTTCATAGTCTTGCTTAAAAACAGTTCAGATGTTACTTTGAAATGTGGGTAGACAGTAGCCTTCAAACACCATCAACATCTGGTTATAATCATGTAGTGTGGTATAGCAATTCACCGTCCTGATATTAAATTGTACAGCAACCAAATTTGAGTTTTTAGTTCTGCTTGATATTGCTTGATTTTACTTTAAAGCAGCTTGTTATATGTATTTGGGGTTTTCTGTTTCATTTGAATACATGACAGGTGAGAGTTGCAGAAAAGAGATTATGGTTAGATTTAACAGCTAGCAGGCTCAAACAGTTCATTGCTCATTCAGTTATGGTAACAATACTGAATATTTGGTGCATCAAAAGATAATGGGGTTTTTTCACTGATTCCTTTTATAAAACAATGAAGCTATTGCTTAGTTTGCAGTTCAGAGACACTGTTGTTTAGCTAGAAAATGGAGTTTTACTGGAAGAAAGTGGATGTTTCATATAGAAGAATCAATCTTCATCATTGTAGAAGTTCTGTATGAGGAATCTGTATCATGTCCATGGCTGCTGGAACTTACACTTAAATATGTAATCAAGGTCACAGTTTTATTTTATTCATATACTAGCACAGTATTACTGATATATGGCAGGACACTGAATGAGTGCCTGTAATATATCAAGAACTTACATTTCTACTTTTGCTATATCCATCCTGACTGTATGGTGTTTCTGTTGGTACTAGTAATATTTTGTATGCTTTCTGGACACATGAAAAAACACTGTACCAGAATGGTTGAGAGGAGGACATGTGGATAACTGGTTTATTTTTAAAATTTTCTACTTTTGATTGAAAGAGATATCATTATTGTTGTCTTCAAGTACTTTCAGTCTGAGCATGCCCTTGGATCAGCACAGAGGTAGAAGAGGAAAACAAAGAGATACAGAAAACCGACATAGCTAGAAATTCCTAAAACCTCTTCAAATGTGGTGTCAGACATGCAAAGTCAGTTTGGAGTTTATAATGGATATGCTTTCTTCAGCAACTGTCAAAATAGAACATGTTCTGCTGTAACATTTTATTTGAAGGCAATATGATCATATCTCTGATTTGAAATTGTGAATGACTCTTAAAATTAGGTAATGGCTTTGGACCCATGACAAGTTACCAGTACGTTCTGTTTCATATAGGCTACACATCTAACAAAGCTTTATAATTTACTCTTTGCTTAGTCTTTCTGAAGCAAGCAGAAAACTGCAGAAAGTAATAGCACAATATATACATAATAGTGTGCTTCTTTCTGTTGGTCTAAACTAAAGCAATTACATTTTAAACTCACCAGAACAATTTAGATTACTAAGGCTCTCTGAAATTTACAGTGAGCAGATAGAGCATAGCTTCAAGTTCTTTTGAAACTTCTGCTCTACCATTCTATGTTCATACATGCAGAAATTACCTGTTACTCTTCTCATAATACAAACTGATGTCCATTTAAAAGGACTTTAGTGCATATTTTTGCATAAATTTTAATGCAAATTTTAAATCTGACTTCCAAAATAACATTTCAATGATTTATAGTTGTTGCGAGAAAGCATACCAAAAATTTTTTAGGAGCAGGTGCTAATAATGAAATATTCCACAAACTGATAAAGAATCAATATTTCTGTTTTTTTTTCATTATACCCTGTTCTTAGTTTCTTGCATTTTTATAAAAGCTATCCAATATTTAAGAATATTTATGGTCAGGGTTCACTTAAATTGCAGTAAGTGATTTTGCATATGATTAGTTTTCTGTAGCTGTCAGGAAAATAATTTAGACCTGTGCATGAACTATGTAGTTTTCTGTTTCTGATGTAGTTTAATTCCAGTTAATAATTACCAGCACATCCTTCAAAGGTAACAACACTAATACTAATCACTAGTACTTATTGTGTGTTATTTGTAGAGCACTGATAATATTAACTCCTTTCCTAGCACTGTATAGTGAGGGGTGATGGTAGATTCTTCCTGTGAATCTGCTATCAGTGGCATTTTTACTTTGAAATGCAAATGCTGAGCTCTCTTGAAGTGGTAAGTGCATGACCTCTTATATAACTCGTTATTACCCTTGCAGCTTGTTCCACAAATGTTTTGCCTGAGAAAAGAATCAAGCTCAGTTATTGATAATACTCTATTTGCATCACACATTAATGCAAACTTTTTTTATTTTTGGTGGCAATCACTAGATGGCACTGCTCTATGGTTTTTTTAAGATACATTTTCCTTTCCTTAAAATAATAATTCTGTTCTTTGATATATGGCATAATGAATTGTTACTGGTTTTGCAGTATTATTTATCAGAGATTTGTGGCAAATGACAAAAAAAAAATTGAATAAATTAATTTTTCAGGAAGGTTAAATCCCTGAACATGATGTTTTGGTTAAGTGTTTGGTATGGGGAGAAACAGGCTCTTTGATAATCTCTGTTCCACAGCTACTAAAAATAGCAAATGCCAGGGAAAAGCCACAAGGAGAAGGCTCCTCAATTTCTTTGTTGTTGGTATCTTCTCCAGCTGTAAATCAGCATGTTAAGTGTATCTTTTACTTCTTGGCAGGAAAGTGATTGTGTAATCCCGAACTTGATAGCTGGCAATTCTAGTTTTTCTAATCTTCAATTGCTCCGTTGTCAATGCAGTCAATGCAGTCTTTAGCTAAGTGCATAAGGAAAGAGAAGGTGGGAGACAACTTAATCCCTTCTTGTCACTGGAGTGCTACCACGGTGCATTCCTGATGCTAGTAATTCAGCACACTTCTGTGAACAGACTGCTCTAACAACTCCTCCCCCCAGGTCAAAAATGTACTTAGGACATCGTCACTGCAACAACAGTGCTACTAAATAGCAACAACAAAATTAAGGGGCCTCGCAGACTAAAACCATCAGCAGCAATGCCCTATCAAAAAAAATAAGGAAGCAGGAGCTGTTGTTTGTGTTTGGCATATTTTCAAAGTTTAGGGTACCATCAGCGAATCTGTCATTAAAGTTAAATAGGACTTCTGTAGAGGGTAACACTTTGAAAGTCCTTATGCCTTGGTCTGTTTTACTCCTGGATTTTGTTGTTTTGTTATTATGGCAGTCTGGCACATTGAGGCTCCAGGCCTGTGTGGTTCCTTAATTATTTGAAGAACAGTATAAAGGAGTACACATGTCTAATGGCTGCATATAAATGGAACTTCTTTTGATCTCCAGTAAAGCTGTCTCAGGAGTGTTTTCAGTTATGGCTGGAAGAACTGCAAGGCATTTTTTAACCAGAAGTTGACTGAGATTCTCTAAATATCAAACTCACTGTGGGATTCTTTCAAGAGTAGGTGCCAATACTGTCAGTAATGACAGCCAGTAGGCATTCTCTGTTGTCTAATTTTAAATGATTAAAGAGTCAGACACTAATTTTTGAGCTTGTAATTTGCAAAGAATTCTACCCTTTGGAATTATGATAGTAGTTGGACCTGTGCATGTGTTTTTGGGGTCTATTTCTAGAGACAGGATTTACCAGTCTAGCTTTTGATGAAAATTAAATTTACACTCCCATGTGTTCATACTGTGTAGCATAATCATTGTGAAGCTTTAAATGAAAGGCTTTTTTGAGCTTGGTAATTTTAAGTGCTTAAAATGTAGTGGCTATCCTTTCAAAAATGCATTCACAAAAAGGCAGCAGTAGTTGATACTTTCAGAAAATATTTTCGAATGACAAAACTATACATACTTTGACAGAAAATGTTGGAGTTCGTGCATGAATTGCTTTTCAACAACTGGCTTTTATTTTTTTTTAATAACAAAAATGAAATTAAATTATTTTTCTCAAATTACTCCCATAAATGAAGACATATATTTCATTATGCATTTACTTAATCTGGTTGCTCTTGTGAAATTATAATTTTAAATAATCTGCACATTTGGTTTTGGCAATGGTCATTTGCCTTAGAGAGAGTTGGATGCAAATAAATTTTGCAGAAGTTATCTATTAATAATTTTGGAACTTCATGAGGGGATGCCAAAGAAATCCATAAAATCTAGTTTATTTCATAATCCATCATTTTTGATGTGAAGATTCTGGACGCCTGAGTTCAGTGCTGGCATGGTAATATTCTGCTCAAGAGGATATGATTTTGATTAGCATTCTTGGATTAAAGTAGAATGCAGGATGAGGCAGTAGTGATGCTAGCTTTGAATTGGAAGAATCTAGGCTGGAGCATCCTTTACCATAGATAATGAAACTGTTGTTGACATTTCCATGCTGCAACCAAGTGTTTGATATAGGCATATCAGTACGGGAATACTTACTGATTTCTATCAGCTGCTGGTTTTTATATCTATGTGCTTGTGTCTGATTTCCAAGTTTGCTCTTTTCTTTTAAAGAATGACATTTGTGGATTTTGCCAGTGTTGTAGTGGGGAAACCATCTCCCCACCAGCACCTGAGCAAGCAGTCCTATTTGTGAGTGCATCTCACCAGTGGTTGGAATCCGAACCTCTTTCTGTATTAATTTCTGAGTACAGTTCACTGAATTGGTGAATATCTTAAGAGGAACTGAATGAAGTGTGACTGAATTATACAAGAAATGTCATATAGACTGCACTGTAACAACAGAAATGTCTTAAAATGAGTCACTTTCTTATACTGCTAGGATAGCATTGCTATGCCTAAGGCTGTTCTGTCTTACTTGACTTGAGTCAAACTAAAATCTTCTTCCCCTACTCCCCTCACTGCCTTGCTTGCAGTTATAGCTATAAAAAACCAGACACACATTTTATACTCTGCTTGGCAAGAAAATGAGGCTGCTGCATTTCTGTCTTCATTTCCTTGTAGAAAACTTAAATGATAAGGATCCTCTTCTAGTAAAAATTGGGGAAAAACAAAACTCAACCATAAAAGCACATAAAACAGTTTTGTTTTTTTTTTTGGAAAATGACCTCTTGGTTGCTCTTTGATGAAGTAGTTATCCAGGTACTTAGAAAACACTCAATATTGTTTTATTCGTAATGTCTTAGAAGATTGTGGAAGTTTCAGATAATTCCTAATTTTTATTTCAAAGATACTGAAAATTGGCCACTTTGTTTCATAACTGATATTAGGATTCAAAAATGAAAAAAAAGGCCTGTTTCACTTCTGAACATATACACAGTTATGAAACCATTTCTTTGAGGTGCAAGTAGCAACCAATAATTTGAGGCTATTCTATTTATGAGGGTAGAATGTATGTATATATAAAATACTGATTTTCTTTGAGAATTATATATATATAACAGGTCCTTTATAGGTATTGTGTGCAAAAAGCAAGTTTCAAATAAGATTTATCAAAGAGACTGCCGTTGAGTCATGAGGTTCAGAAAGGACCACTTTCCTTTCTCAACACCTTCTCAGAGAGGCATCTGAGTGCATCTGCATCCAATCCTAGTCACAGACTTGGTCAATGGTTTAGGTTTGAAGGATTATATAGGTGCAACTGAGCCTTTATATGACTTTGTCCTTTGTAGGATTAAGGTGGCAACCCAAATATAAGGATAAAATAAGTAATTGATTTAAATTGATGACACTCATTTTAATGATTAGACTAAAATAATTCAGAATTTTTAACTGCAGAATATAGGTAGTTATAACTGCCATTATAGTGCAATACTTTTGAAACCATATTGAAGCAATTATATTAAAACTAGCAAAATAATTAGGTACAGATTGACGTTACTCGGCCATACCTTACCAATGATATGGGTAAATCTTTTTCACTCAGCCTTGAGGAGTAACCTTCAGGAGTGTCCCAACTCAGGGAAGGAATCTCTACACAAACTCCAAAAAAGGGGGGTGTATTAGAAGATCGTGCCATTAAAAAGTTGGATGGAGCTTCTATAGTGTAAAGTAGTTGACTGTCAGTCGTATCTCCAGGCCAGCTGTCTCAGCTCAGCAGCTTTGTATAAGTCATCTGCTTATCAGCTGCTATCACTAGTTTGTTCTCTTATCAGAAATTTTACCACACATTTACTGGTACCAGTTTCCTTCAGGAAAGACATTGTTCTTCCCATCCTCATAATATTTGGCTTTGAGATTGAAGAGTCAGTGTGGTGTCAGCATTCTTCATTACCCAGAGCAGTGTGACTCTCCTTCCTCTGTCCACCACTGGTAATCTTTGCATAATAGGGTAAAGTGTGAACTGTTTTACCTTTTATCCCTACTGAAGCAGAGCATTCTGCTACACTGCACCCTATGACTGCAATCAATCTAAAAATATTTTACAGTTTTTTATGTACAGTTTTATATATACAGCTATATAACTTTGCAAATGCATTTACCAAATCTTTTAAGTTACCATAGGCAGTTACTTCTTTACTGAATGTAATATGTTAAGAATCTGTAGAAAACACTGCAGCTTTGTTATGAATACTAAATATAAATACTTCTAATGCTGAACGATATGAAATGGAATATCACTTTGTACACTACAAGAACACTTGAAGTCATAGAGGTATCGAATGAACTTTCCAGTAGGTTGTACTCAGTACATTCCACAATAACCTAGAATTTCAAACTTGGTTAATTCATGCTGACAATATCACATGAGTTAGTCCATCTAATGAAGCTGTGCTTTGTATACGTCTCAGGGCCTTAACTGAATTGTCTCAAATGAGTAGTCTAAAGTGTACTGAATAAGCACATTTGTTTTGTGATGTACAACATGGTGTCTTTTTTGATGTAGTAATAATTTAGTGAACTTGTCTCTACAGATGCTTTGTCAATGCTGAATCTTTGACAGTAAAATCAGTAGGATCAGTAATAGTCTTGACAGTAAATTTGAGGAGGAGTAGTTACAGTACCCATTTATGTAGCCTGTGCTACAGGGTGCGTGTCTGGGTTTGTTGCTTTTCCTAAGTACTTACTAAACAGTAAGAAATAACAGTACAGTTCGTTCCCAGGACCCAACATATGAGGTCTTAAACACCTCAGAAACTAGGTAAAAATCAGACCAAAGATGCCTCTCTACAGATGTTTTAGGAAAAGGATATTATTCCAAGAGAACAGACAGATTTCACCAGATTATCTATCTGTGAGTCTTTTCTGAGTTGTGTAAAACAACAGTGGAATAGTGGGTATGTAAACTCAACACTTACAGGTTGTATTACAAGGAAACAAGTAAAGA
>VZRF01005798.1:29341-45141 GCA_013396875.1 Vireo altiloquus
AATTATGTAATGGTTACAAACTTTTCTTGAGTCTGTTTTCATGTAACAGTACTATTCTTTTTCAGGAGGAATGTTGGTATTCATACAAGAAGCAAGGCTAAAACAAAACAAAATTTAAAAATTGGTTCTTATTACTAGTAAACATAATGAAAATAGGTCTGTTCAGCCTCTTGTTTCACAGCTTTTTTTTTCCAATGTGTTGTTTGAACTACACACTTTTATTTTTTAATACAGTTACTGAGCAGGAGACTCTAACTTTTTATTAAGACAAAATGCTGATTTTGAAAGATGTCATTTCTTTCTCTTGATCTCTGCAAGATGGACTGGTTTGAAAACTGTCATGCCAGTAAGATTATACTCTTTCTTCAGTGCATTTTACAATTCAGTAAGAAGCATACCCTCTGGTGAAAGTGACTGAGTCACTCTTGCTTCTGCCCACGGGAGCAAACTGTGTTTCAGGTTAAAACAAATTTAAAAAAAAAAAAGTAGGGCTGGAACCTACACATTTCTAGTGGGAAACAATTTGTCTTTGTTTAGAACTTTGCCATAAGTGATGATGTTGGGATTTTTATGAGGCAAAAAAAAAAAAAAAAAAAGAAAAAGAAAAAAGGCTAAAAAGTAAAAAATTTTGTATGGTATTTTGAACATTTCATCAATGTTCATTTGCTCTGTCAGGTTGATGCAAGAACTACAAAACCAAATAGGATATACAAAATCTGCATTTTACACCTAATAGTAAATTTGAAATCAATTTCTGATGTTGCATCCAAAGAGTCTATGTAAGAATCATATATAAAATGTTTCCTCGACACATTATGTGCCACTGACTTTTATCTTCTATAATAAAATATTCTATAATAAAATTTCTCAAAAAAGTATTATTTGTCCCAAATACATATTGTGCTGAGTTCAGCTGATGGTTTTGAATTCATGCCCAAAACATCCCCAGCATTTTGCTTAAATACTATTCAAATAAAACACTGTCTTTCATCTTCAAAAAGAGACTTTGAAATTATATTTGTTTCACTTAAAGTAGATTTTAATAAGACCATCAGCAAATATAAATCTGCTCAAAGTTTTTTACGAATGGAGGTCATCAGTGGTTTGGATTAGTCACAGAAGTCATTCAAGGCTGTTCCAGAACTGATCAGTACTTTTTCTTGGAAAAAAAGTAACTAAAATACGAAAGGCTGTTTCAACATGACATTCAGGTGAAAGGATAAGTCTTTATCTCCTCCTTTGCATTAAGGCAGCATCCCTGTGATGCTGGTGGATTACTCAAATATCTTAAGGGATGCTGAGTAATAATGTTATCATTAGATTCTGGGTGCTGAAGAAGAGGTGTGGCTGCCAGATGAGTGCTGTTGAAACCAATAACGGATGTAATCGAATTTATGAAAATCCAGTAAACATGAACACATTTTGACAAATCAAGCGCTTCAAGTTTACAATCAAAGATTATCAGTGACGCTTGTGTGTAGACCATTTTGTTCTTAGCTCTTACTCTGCATGACAGATCCAGCAGGCTTGTATCAGAATGACAGATATTTGAGAATAAATTCCTGTAGGTTTCTTTCATATAGTATAGCCTGGACAGTACTCTTAATAGAAGATCTTACTCTCAGCAATCTTTGTCTCACTGTTTCCCTCTTTGCTCCTTTTTATATATAATCTGCTGTTTCAACTTGTTTCCTGCTTCTTTTGCATGGATAGGTTAAGAAGCAGTCACAAAGACTGTCAGTATTTGAGTTCAGAGGTTTCTCAGTCACAAATCATGAGTCTGAGATATATTAGAAGGCAGATAAATACCTGGTTTATAGGTATTTGGATCTTAAACACTACCGATAAACTGTCCTAAGAAGAAATGTTGCCATATCAGAGATGGATACCAGAACTTTTCAGTGTTGGATACTTAAGCTAAGAGCAGTATGTTACTTTGACATGTACTGTAGAAGAGACATGGAATCTTTTATTGGGGAAAAAACCTCTTAAAGTCATTGAGTCCAGTCATTAACTGAATACTGCCAAGTCCACCACCAAACCATGTCCCTAAGTGCCGCATCTACTCTGCTTTTAAATACCTACAGGAATGGTGACTCAACAACTTCCATGAGCAGCCTGGTCCACAAAACCCTTTCAGTGAAGAAATTTTTCTTAATATCTCATCTAAACCTTACCTGTGGCATCTTCAGGCCATTTCCTCCAAGAGAGGTATTTTACCAGCAATTACTCTTTTACTGAAAAAGGGGCCAAAATATTTTCCTTAATTTAACTTGAATTTTTTAAAGTGCTGTTCTTTGTTTGACTTTGAGTCCTGAAATATCTGACCTGTCACTCCATATGGTACCTACCTTCCTGTCCTCTTCCCTTCATTTGTGTAATGTGTATTGGCAGAAACAAGATTCCTTATTCCCAAGACCAGAAAGGAAACTAAAACCTTTACAGATTTCATCTTGTAAGAGGATTTTCCTGTGAGGTTTAATACCAGTCCCACATCTCAAAGTCTTTACTTAGCTGTCAAAAATACACAGATTTGTAGTAAGTATCCATTTCCTTAGAGTTACCATGCTACTTCCAGCAACTAAATAGTTTTGTTTTTTTTAAAAACACAAGAAATTAGAAGAGAAAGCTTAAAACTGATAGATAAATGCACTCTGATCACATTCACCTTGGACGAATTCATCCAGTGTGAAATAAATATTCTAACTCACTTCTCCTGTAAGTAGTCCTGAGGGCATACTTTTCTGATTAACCCAAGCTGGACTGATCTGCATGGAAAAGACAAATGTTTTTGTTTCAATTGATTTCATTTGCAAGTATTACAAGTGTTTGGTCTTGTCGATTATGAGGCTGTGTGAGCATTGTTGCATGTGCAGATGAGGTGCCATATCATTCATGCAGCATTACAACCTTGGGACAGATGATCTAGGAGCCATGAAAGCTGCAAGCAGTGACTTAGCATTCAGAACTGATGTCTGCTAATGGTGTCCTGTGTGTCTAGAGCTATATGCTTTTACTTTGTACAGCTTTGATGCTGTTTGTTTTGGTTTTGGATGTTGGGGTTTTGTTTTGGTTATCTTTTCTATTTTCTGTTTCTACTTCCCATAATTCAAGTAAGTGACATTGACAGTGTTCCTGCATCACCCATTACAGATGGCAAATCTTGAGTGGACCTGGTAGATATGAAAAAAATACATAAAAAAGTGTCAAAACCAAAACACCAAAACCCCAGTAGCCCTGAAATATTTTAAATATTTGTCAACACTTAGAACTTCAATAGCTGCAAGCCAAAATTTCTGAATTTAGATAATCAATTATAGTTTAGAATATTTTAAATTCTTTTCTATCATCTGTGATGGAGCAGTCAGCCTTGGAAAGCCTAATATATTTAGTGGAAAATGTCAAAGTTGAAAAGGTGGAAAAGAAGACATACTAGGGGGGAAGGAAGAGCCTTTGGAGAGAAGAGTATGAAAAGTCTGACCATAGATTATGCTTAGATTTGTGGCAGATCAGACAACTGGATGTTACCAAGGTAGTACCAAGATTTATTTGCGCAATTAAAGTTGAACAAACCATTATAAAACTATGCCCTCAAGCTTTTTACAGGGGAAGAAAATGAGAATGGTGTGATTATTCCTCTCTATGTAAGGTGGGAGTCATTGATAGAGTTAATGGTGAGTGTACATTATCTCCTGAGAGAGCAGATAATCTCAGATTCTTGACAGCAAGTGAGCTGTAAGTACACTTGTAACTGGCTGCAAGAGACACCATTTCCAGGAGCAGCATACAGTTTCACAGGTATTAAGTGATCTTTTATTTCTGAAAGGTGTTGAAACTTGTACCTTAATTCTGAAATTAAGTTTCTTTTGCATATTGCTATGCCTGTAGGTGTTCAATGTTTCAGTTTTAATTTCTTCTAAAGATTTCAACTGCATTATTTAAATGGAAACCCAAAATCCATGAGGGACAAACATAACATGAATGTTTTGTCTAGATGACCTGTTTAAAAAAAAAAAGCCAAAAAGCAGAGGGAACCAGACTTAAAAAATAAAGAAATTAGAAAGTAGTTTGCAACTGTTTAAAAACCAGATGTGTGAGACTTTGGCTTTAGAGTTAAAATAAATTGCCATCTTTACCAAAGTTTATTATTGTCCATATGCACAGGCTAAGGAAATAATATATAGAGGAAACACACAGAGCTGGCTTCTGAAATAAGCTGACACATCTTTGTTGTTTGATAATTGAAAATAGAGAGTCATTCATTTTTCCAATTAAAATGGATTAAAATACTTAGCTTATTTTGTAATTAATGTTGGGAATATGAAGCTGATGACCAGATTCTGAAATATGATTTGCAGTAAGGTGCATGCAGAGGAAGAGGAAGGAGTTTGTTTTTAAGACTTGTAGAAAAAATGTTTCATGGCTCGTTTCCTTAAGAAAAGGACATCAAAACAAACTCAAAGATGTAAATCTAGTTTGCACAGAGGTTTGGAAAGTGAGGTCTGTTACTGCATCTTGCTAGCATTACTGCTTCATGTTAGACTCTTTGTATTGAAAGAGTGTGCTATAGGAGATAAAATGCTTGCTCTTTGGTTTTGGATTCAGCTGTACCATCCAGTAATGCTCCAAAACTATATTTCTGTTTTATGATTTTAAATTTAGAGAATTACTTTCCTTCTAGATAAATCCATTTTTCCTCAACTTGTTATTTTCCAGGGGACAGCTAAAAATGAATCAATAACAGTTGATCCAAAATGTTTTGTGTTGTCTTTTGTTTCTATTTCATCTTCATGTTTTCATATGTCATTAAAATATATATTAATATAAACAGATTTTGAAAGGAGAAGTAATATGGAAGCAGAACTATTTTGACATTGTCAGTACATATTTTCTCTTTATCTCCAAAGTGAACCTCCCAACTGAAAGCTGGATTCTAACAAATGTATCTTGTGATGGAATATAGTTGTAGCTCAGTGGTTTTTTTTCCTAGTTTCCTTTATTTTCTGGTTCAACTCTGTCTTATTTTGTTTCAGGGATGTGTAAAAATGTCCAGGGCACTTGAAAACAAGAGCAAACAACAGAAAGGAGGGTTGGGGGAGAGTGGCAGGGAGGGGCAGAATTGTGGAAAAATGATGTAATAGTAAAGAAGGAGAAAGTTCCCAGAGATTCAACATGCAACAAAAATCTACTGTCATGTACATCGTTGCCCACTGCATAAAGGAGGCTTCAGTGACCAGTTAATGTGAAGGCTCAGTGTTCATGTACAGTATTTTGCACTGGGAGATTCTGCTATACATAGCAATGTATAATGGTAATGATACCAATCAGAAAATCCACTTTGTGAGCACTTTTTCTTTATATAGTATTTATTTTAGTTGACTTTGGGGTTAGTCGTTTTTTTTTTTTTAAGGAATATCTTTGTGTATATGTTGTTCCTTAAAAAATGCTGATGTTCATTCTTTGTGCTGAAGATTTTTAGAGTGCTGTAACATGGTGTTCCTGTGGTGAAGAGAAAATAAAATTGCTAATTTGAAACATTTTCTATAGTTAGTTGCCTGTGTGAGCAGGTTTGGGCCTCAGGTTCTAAAAGTAAGAATAACTGCTTTGAATTCTTTGAAATTCGCAGAGTTATGTAGCTCACTTGTTTGAGGAGAAGCAATGAGATCAGTGCTGGATGTTGTGACCATAACATCTAATGGGTATATATGTACTTGGATCACTGAATCTTATGGGGGTGGTCTAAGCCACTTAAAAGTTTCTAAATCATATATGCTGCATGACTAATTTTGCATCCAGACTGACTTTGTGGGATAAATCTGGACATGTAAATGCACAGATCCTCTACATCAGAAGATAAGTTTCTGCAGACAAACGTGGCTTATGACACGGGGAAAATACACAATTTGGACAGCAGATGAAGGACATCTTAAAATGAGCAGTCATTTTTCTATTGTATTAATTTCACACCTCTGAACATGTTACTATTTATGGGTGGAGCATATTATTTCAGCTATTATAATAAGTCCTGAGATGAGTTCAGTTCAGAAAGCCCAAGAATTGTTGGTGTACACATATATGTGACAAGAAATAAGGGTTTGACTTACAACGATTAAACCTATAGGGTGAAAAAGCAAGGCAAGTTAAGATATAAGATATGAAAGCATTTTGTTCTCCTTTCTGTTCTGCATTAATTCCTTAAAAAGTCTGATCAAAAATTTAATTGAGTGGGATAGATATGAAGACATTATTAAAGAAAGTTTTGTGTTAGCTACTCAACTATTTTATTATTGCCTTAAATTATAAACGAGATTCACCTCATGTGCACTATGCAGTTCCAATTTCTGCTCAATATGTGGTAATTCTCTCTTCATTATTGTTGTGCTATTAGCAGTAGTTTAGTAGAATCTTTAAATTGGCAATTTAGCATGTTTTTAGGGGCCTCACTTTGTAGTAGTTGTTTTAATTTGTACAGCATTCATTTTTTTGCAGGGAAATATTATGCTCTTTATATTCATTTAGAAGCCTTAGAGGTATCAAGAACACAAAATTGGTAAGATGGTCATCCTTCTTTTTCCTGGCATAAGTATAAAATCAGTATTCTGATAATAGACCATAACCTCCTTACTTGTCCTTACCAACTGTTAAAATTATCCACTCATTTCCAGGCAGAGAGTTTTCAGAAATATACTGAAGAACATACTCCTTTACCTGACTGTATTGCTTCTGTGAAAGCTATAAGGAAAATATAATTTTGAAGTGTTACATATTCATTATTTGAAGTTAAATTGTGGATTATTGATACTGATTTAGTGGATACAGCTCCACAAGTACTCCCATCCAGTTCTAGCTACAATAGATGAATTATTTTATGCACCTTTAGCTTCTTTTCTAGTTCTGAATCACAGTGCCTTTGTGCAGAGCTCTGCTGATTTGCCGGTTCTTAAACAATAACTGTGATAAAACAATTTCATGTCTTTGTTTTTGTATATAGCCACTGATTCATTTTCTCATTTAAAAATCTACTTAGGTAGAGTTTACTTAGGTACTGAACACAAGTTACTAGCCATGTCCATATACAGGCAGTCCAAGATAACTTCTGCCCATGAATCTATGATCCAGGAGCATTTCTTTTTCAAAGATTAGGGCATCTATAATTTTGTCCTTGTTACAATTCCTTTAATGTGTATGTTTGTGATGATGGATGAATGAATGGTTGGTTCTACAGAAGAATAACTTGAGTTGGAAGATGGCTGTGCCTGTCTAATTGACTGCTTGGCCTGTCTTCATTCCAAGGCTTTCTTAGAAAGGAGTCATAGTTACTCGGAATCTGCTGGCACAGTCCCCCGTATGCTTCAGTCTTTCTAGTTTCTCTACCATGTTCGCTCTCTTCTCTACCAGTCAGAGACTACAAGGTACAGTAGGTGGAATTTAGATCTTCTCTAAAGATCTGTCAGTAATAACACTCCATTTTACATAAAGTGGTGTTCCATCAGAATTACTTCTAACCTGATTTTTTTTTTTTTTTTAAATGTATGTTCTTTTTCATTTGGTCTCTAGGAGAGCCATTACCCCTCTCTGGTCTGTAGTAATCACTTATAAGACAACAAAACCCCATTTTGCTGACTGTGAAATGTTTTTTCTTTGGAAATTAAGAGGCTTGTTCTCTGATTCGGTTAGGATAAGTTGTTTCTAGTTACATCTTTTGATCATGAGTTTATGTAATTTGATCTGTTAGCGGTATCTTCTTTTATATTGTTGTGGTTTAACTCCAGTTCGCAAGGAAGCTCCAACACAGCTGCTGACCCACTTCCCTGTAATGGGATGGGGGAGAGAATCAGCAGAATAAAAGTGGAAAAACTTGTGTTCTGAGGTCAGGGCATTTACTAGATAAAGCAAAGCCACGCCCGCAAAGCAAAGCAGAACAAAGGTTTCATTCCTTGTTCCATGGGGAGGGAGGTATTGAGCATTCCATGGGAAAGCTGGGCTCCACCATGTGTAGCGTTAACTTGGGTGAAAATGTGCCTTCTTCCTTTTATTGAGCATGATGCTGTGTGGTATGGGATACCTAGGGGGTCAGTTGAGACCAGCTGTGTCTCCTCCCAGCTTGTGCTTTGCATATGCAGCCCTACTTGCTTTTGGGACAGTGTGAGAGACAGAAATGGCTTTGATGTTCTGCAGACATTATATATCTTTCAGCAATGGCTGCAACATGGGTGTGTTACCAATACTGTTTTTGCCACAAATCCAAAACATGATTCCCTGTGAGCTGCTATGGAGAAAATTGACTCTGTTACAGGCAAAGCCAGTACACCTATCTTGACAAAGATAATTTGTTTAAATTTCTCCTTTTACTTTTTCAGTCTATAGTTTTCTAATAGAGAGATTTTTCATTGGGTTTTAGTACTCAGCTGTTTCTGAATTTTAGCTGTTTTCTACAAACTGATTAGTTGGCTTCTGCATTGCTTGGTCAGCATTGTCTCTGGCTCACTAAGCTCATCTACTTCAGACACTGTAGCTGAATAATTACAAAGAACATAGAAGCATTGATAAAATAAATGAGGTCAATAATTGGTTAACTATCTGCTCCACCCTCAAAGAAAAAGAGTAAATCACATAAATAAAATTAATCATTTGGTGCAAAGGTTTTATTTCACAAGATCCATAAGGTCTTACAAAAAACCAAAATAAAGTAATATATTAATTCCTAAAATTTGTTTCTATGCTACCCTACCTATTCTGAGCACTGGAAAATATTTATTATTTAATAAAACAAAAAGAGACCTTCCAGCATGGTTAACAACCAGATCTTAAACATCTTGTATCTAATCTTAAAGAATCGATAGATGTATGTGTAAGAATCTTCTGGATCATGCATTGCAAAAACCAGATATTTATAGTGGCCTGCTTGGAGGCACAGACTCCATTTCTATAGGAGTTTGAAAAGTTACAGGAAGTTTAGTGAAAGAGAAACAGTGGGGGGGTTGTGTTCTTCCAAGATCTGTGAATAACCCTGTGTGTTAATGCTGGTATAGCTCTCAGCAGAAAAATGGCATATCAGTGTCTTACAAAATTTGGTGCAGAGGTTGAAGGTCTTTGACCTGTCCAGAAAAAGGTTGAAAAGGAAGATGAACACGGAATGAAAGAGCTCCCAAGTTCTGTAGAGCAAAAAAATGAAACTTGTTGATTTTGGATTACCTTTCCCTATCACTAAAACAGATACTGGTAACAGAAAACTTTTATGCTCTAGGTTGAAGGATTACAATGTGGAAGCATATGAAATTCTTGGAATAGTTTCTACATATTCTGATCGAATGTTTTACTGACCATTCTAGACTTTTGTACAAGTAATAATATGCAGCTTCAATTTTCCTTTACATTCCTTCAGTATCTACTTTATACTAAATATCTGTGCAAGAGAATGACCTATTAGGGAGAACATTTATTCTGGATTCTAGCGAGACAGTATTTTAGATAATCTCATGAAAACTATTCAGTGCTTTCCTGTTAGTTTACAGTTGTGTTTCTCCTAAATCACTTTTTCATATCTTATCAGATGAATAACCACTGTCAAGGTCTTGTATTGCTTTTCCTGCTGTTACTGTTTCCATCATAGTATTTCTGTTTCTCAGTGCTATGGTCTGCAAGGCACAGCAAGAAGTGAAGGAGGTAGAAAATGGCACAGCTTAAAAGGAGCAGAGGTTTCAGCAGTCATTGTCTCTGTATTTGGATCACTGCTTGTCAGAGCTCAGGGGTATTAATTCACTGTCTTTTCTGATTGAAACATCAAGCATCCTGTTTCCCTGAAAGTAATGCTACCAATTGAATAGTTGAGAATTCATTTGTCAAGTTTTTATTAGCTTGAATACAACCATACCTGGTGTAGTCCTACCCTTGCTGCACTGCACAGTAGTCATCCCTGTGGCAATGGGCTTAATCTTGTCCTGTTCCTTGACTGCCCAGTAAAGAGTAGACTGCAGGTCTTTCACTAGTACTCAGTCCAGCAGTTCTCTTAATTTCAGTGTTTTCTCTACTACAAGTACTACTACTGCTGCTAATTGACACATTCAAGCAAATGCAATAAGTTGCTCTGGAAGAAAGGCAACAGGTCAGTAGATGATAATTAAAAATTAAATTATGGCTCAAAGTGAAATGTTAAGGTCCATGTATTAGCACATGATCATAGATAACCTGTGATTTCCAAATCACATAATCTCTGATATTTGAGGAGACAGAGTTAAATCTATATGCATTAATGAATGGTTTGCTTGAGGGAAGCAGAGATTAATAGCTTTCAAATAATTTCATCATAAATGGAAGTCAGTAGTTTACAATAAACTGCAATGGTGTTTCTGTTGTTCTTGCCATTCTTGTTTTCTGTAGATCCAGGAAAAATAATGAAAGACTCCTGTTTCTGTCTAAAGGACTACCATAATTCAATGAAAAATGTTCTGAAATTTTCTTTGTGTTCTAATATGATAGGATTGATATGAAACCAGTTATGGACTCACTTTAACAAAAGGCTTGCATTAAACACAGGTGTTTAGTAAAAAAGAGGGAAATAAAAAATACAGAAAAAGTGTTATGGTTCTATTAGATTATCTGCTGGAGATCTTCATTTCCAAGAGTAATGCCCAGATACACAAAAGATTTCAGGAGTCCCTTTCCTCCCTTTCAGGGGACTTCTTTGAGTCCCTTTTAACCAAATAAATTAGTTAAACCTTCTTTTTCTTAGCAGTAGAGGAAGTTTGGACAGCTAATGTGTTTAATAAGATCATGCTGTTTTTCCAAAGACAATTTTTTTTTTAAGAGAACTCACAGATGAGTCTTCTAATTTATGAAGGTGTGTATCTCATTTCAGAGACATTGTAGATGATGTCTCTTGTTTCAGTGGAATATACCAAATGAATAGAGAATAGAATAGGCATGTCCCAATTTTTATTACAAATTACAGCTGTTTGCTCTCTTGTTTGCTGTATAATTAACCTCTACAGTTGAATTTTATTCAATGTTTTGCCTGGAGACCTTGTCAAATAAATTGTGGTTTCTCTTAACATCATCAGATAATTTCTGCAGGGAAGATTGTAAGTTCTTTGTACAAGACTTTAAAAAAGAGAAAGAAAGAAAGAGAGAGAGAATGAGAAAGAAAAGAGAAGAGGAAAGAGGAAAGAAAAATGAGAAAATAGTGAGAAAAAAGAGAGAGAGAAAGAAAGACAAAGAAAGAAATAAAGAGAAAGAAAGAAAGAGAAAGAAAGAAAAAAAGAAAGAGGGAAAGGAAGCAAACTCAAAATACATGATTTGCTTTTACAGTTGGGACATCTTCATTATATTTTTATGAAGGAACATTCTAATCAATATATTGATGAATGTGATGCTGAGTTTTGCTTCTCTCTCATATTCTTTGTCACAAAATTATTTCTATTGTACCTTTGCTATTTTTTTTTTTGAGAAAAACCACCAATCTCACCTGCCTCTGTGCCCCAAATCAAACTCATCCCCACCTCTAACACTCAGATTTTGCATGTATTTCTCCAGTTGTGGTGGAAGTCTCTATCAGTTCAGTGTTAAAATTCAATTATAATTTTTAACTTAATCTAAATTTATTAGATTCTACTATTTAAATTTATTCTACTACTATACCTCTAATACCAAACTAGATAGTAATTTCCTATATTTATAATTCATTAAAACCTTTTTTCAATGTTGAATTGGTTTTAGAAATGAATTTTATTAAAAACGCTTTGGAAATGTATGGGTTTAGGGTGTAATATATGACTTGAGTTTAACACAGTGAGTTCCAACTCTGAGTGTGAATGCTAAGCAATTGGCCAATAACACTGTAAAAAATATTAACTATAACTGGAAACCATGAAGACCATGATTTCCTTTTAGACTGATTCTATATGTATTACTAATATATGTAGTCCTACTACAGTGAATTTTTAAGCTATTTTCAACTTCTAAAAGAAACAGAGAAATTTTATTTGAAAATTTAAATAATTTATGAGGTTTAATAGACATAAAACACTAGACACACCATTGAAACTGCTTTATTTTACCTTTCAAAAAGATAAACACCATTGGAGAATATATACAGCTAAAAATGCAGTACTTTTCTTTTGTTAATTAATTTCTGTTCCTGCTGTGCTAAAATGTGTTCCCATAAAAAGTACATAGACATAGTCAGAATCTGACTGTACAGATTTGGTATAAATGAAAACAAAATACAAATTCAAAAATAGGAATGTACATTTCAGAAGAAATTTATGAGTTTAGAATGTGTACCTAGGCAGCGATGACAAAAAAAAGAAAATGTTTAATACTTTCAGAATAATTTAAAATATCTTAATACAACATATTATATTGTTCAGCCAACAGAAGCTGAATTGAAACATATTTCTAAATTTTATGTGTGAGTGTTTTTGTACAAGGATAAACCTTCTCTGGCAATGAACATATCAATTAAAAAATAATGTATGTGATGTAGTGAATTCTGCTTTTCCCATTTCCGATATACAACAAGGAGAAAAATCCAGAATATTTACTGCCTAATTTGTAAACTCTTCGGAAACAAATCACATGGGTACAAAAGGGATGACTTGAGAACTGCAGACTGTGACCCCATCACTGGACTTTGTGATGTGGCACAACAGCCCACAGTCTATAAACCTGCACAGTTTTTGTTTAGATATGTTATAATAATTTTAAGTGGTTTTATGATTAGAAATATTTGATCTTAGCATATGAAGCCTGGCTTCCACTTTTCAGTGTTACACAAAAATTCAGGAGAAGCCAGGTTACCCACACATGAGGCTCATTTAAAAGCTAAACTAACCATAGCTGTACATTTAAGTGTCTGAGTCATTAAAACTTTAATGGTGAAGAAAAGAAATTAACATCTGGGTATGCTGGTTATGTCACGTGGTTTAACCTTCTGCTAGAATATGCCGCTTTGGTGCAGAAATTATGGTCTGCTTTTTATTATTATGAGAATTCTTCTGCCTTTCATACAGCCTTTTAATGTGGGACTGGAAAGAGGTGCTTGTTTTCCTTTTCATAAGACGAAATTTACCCCAATAAACCAATGGAATGAAGTAAGTAGGGTGTCCAACTCATAGTCAGTCCTTGTATTTTCTTTTTGGTTGACTTTTTTGTATTGTTTTGCTTGGTTTGTTTCCTTGTTTGTTGTGTGTGAAATTCTAATATTTTGGAAAAAAATCATAAGCAACAAGCTGGAATATTTTTCTTACTGATTTGAGACATGGTAAATGTAGATAATATTCTGCACACAGCTAATATTTTTCTTTAACATTTTTCTGTCCCACAGAAGAAGTAGTACATTTGTTGACTGTTCCAATGTTGTTCCCTGTATAAATAAATATGATTGTAAAATGTTTTAAGGACAATTTTCCTCCAAAAACAACTTAAAGGAGTATTGTGGAAGCAGTGCCAAACCCTGCTGAGCATTTCTCTTAGATGTAGTCTCACTGATAATTTTAGACACAGCACATAAAAGTGCTAAGTTTTCACTCTGGTATTGGAATGACATTCTGGTGAAAGTTGTCTGTAACAAAACATTAACTTTTAGTGTAATTGCATTAATCTAAACTATGTTCAGGTAAATAAAATACTGTCCTGCATGTCAAAAGGAGGGAATACTTAACCAGCTGAAGGGGTACATTTTAGTGACTGGCAGTGATCTTCCAGAAGAGATTGTATGATTTTTTTATTGTCTATCTTTTAACTCTGTCTTCGGGAAATATGTTATCTTGGAATGGTAGAAGCATCAGTAGGCATTAGAAGATTATTTCTGTAGTTTTGACTTAAAACTAACTTAGAACTATTTCAATTTATGCACTCATCTACTGTGTTACAGGTCACTAGTCAGCATCATTGTATTTTGCGCTGAATATGAAATCAGAGTTAAATCAGAACAGAGTGAAATATATGATCTCTAGCAGTCTTGCTACGATAATTTATCCTTTTTCTTCCACTTCTGCAATGAAGAAATAGTCATTCTACTGCATACATTGTACAGATGAAAATTTTGTTTCTTGACATGCAAGGTAGACTGATCTAGTTGTTTTACACGAAACCTTGAAATGCAGAAAATCAGATTTGATTTAATACCTTTTTAGCCTTATTCAAGGTCTTTATATGCCAATTTTTAGAGTTAATAGTCATCTCTTGCTCCTAATTGCAAATACTTGGATGTGGAGAATATTATTACACTTTGTCTTCTTGCATTAAAGTAGATTTTCTCATTTTACCTTGAGTTACAATGCTTGCTTAGTTTGCTTTTGTATAACATTTTGTTTTATTTGCTTATTTCCAGTTTCTGTGATTTTCTTTGTTTCCATTAGATTACAATTACAGATAATGAGAACAATTTTTATGATGTTAGCTTTTAAGTTAAGATAATGCAAATGGAAAATTTTAGTATTATATATCTTTGTATTATCTATCTGCTTTCTATGCAGGATCAAGATAAAAAGTATGTCAGTTACAGCTCAGGCATATATGTACATAGTTCATCAAAATGAATTTTAAAGTAGGAATAATCGGTTTTTTGCTGTCAGGTCCATATGAGTTCTTACACAACATAGACTCACCATCAAGAAGATTAATATCTTTTTGTTATTCTACATTTCCAGTATTGTAAAAAATACATTTTTTTTTTTAGAAAAGACAAATAGGGAAATAAAATTAAGTAAAATTTAAATGATGCTGTTTGATAATTAAGTGCATCTAGCCTGCCTCAGAGTAATAATTTTCTAAATATCTATTATAGAATTCTTACTTAAGTGGTCTAGTTAAAATCTAGGATATCACTGTGTGTGTTACAAATGGTACTGTATTTGTCTCATTTATACTGTGACACAAAGGCTTTTCTGTGAAACTAATACATTGTCTCTATGCTGCTTGAAAGGAGGCATGTAAACACACATTGCCTGTTTGTAGTTCATATAGAAACACAGTGCCTGGCTTTTCTTAAAACACTGAATAACATTTCTTCTGAAACAAGTCATTCAAAAAGATCTAGAAGAGTCCAAATTTCATGAATGTTGTGTTTTGACCTGCCACTGATTCTGAGGAAGCAGAGCACTCTAACTAATGCAGATGCTGCACAGGAGCAATACCATGGTTTTGGCAGTTCTTCCTCTTCTTGAGGAGTATGATCTTTAAATGAGCTCCCCATTTGGGAGAAGCTGTAATAGGTAGTTAATATCATGACTCGGTATTTCATGAACTCAGGATAAATTTGGTCTATGTAAGAGATTGTCTTCAAGAGCAAAGTGCTGTATCAGTCTTCTAAAAACCACATGACAGTTCATAAACACATACATGTTAGACACTAATTTCTATGGATAATGTATCTTCATGTTCCTGCCCATGGTGGGGAGGTCAGAACTAGATGATCTGTAAGGTCCCTTCCAATACAAACCATTCTATGATTATTGCATAGTACTTGACCCTGTAATACTTTAAATGTGATTTATTTATGCCAGAATTTTTCTTTGGACTAGGATCACTACTTAGTTTTTTCTTCTGCTATCATGGGGTGTTCCTGCCCTGATCCAGTTGTTTGGATTTGAAGTTTGGTTTTTTTCTGAAAGAAGCCTCATGGCTGTTTCCAGTTGCCATTCTTTGCTTCAGCCCAGCTGTGCACAACAATCTCAGGAGAGATGGATGGGCTGTTTAGGACTTCATGATAGTCAGATTATTGGGCCAGGTAAGACCAAGGCTGCAGTGTAGTTTCCTGAAATACAGGGCACGTGGATGATTTTTTTTTTTTTTTTTTT
>VZRF01005798.1:52385-74537 GCA_013396875.1 Vireo altiloquus
AAACAGAAATTTCGAGTATTTTAAATGTTTCAGGTTTTATCTGGCTACTTTTCATTCCTGTAAGACAAGAGTGAAATAAATTTTTTTCTTTAGACTTTTCACTTATTCCGTAAAATTATTTTTACTTTATTTTCTGGACTTTGGTAGTCCTCTTTTCTGTACAAAGTATGCTCTTTCACTTCTTACACCATGTAGTATAAAACTTTGACTGGACTTGATATTGCATTTTCACCAAGTTTGCCCAGCTCAGCAGTGAAGGAATTATGCATGGTAAGGAAGCAGGAGTTCAATAATGTAAAGGAAAAAGCAAGAGGAATTTTTTTTTTTTTTTCTGTAGATAATGCTGCGCGTAAGAAATCTATGAAAAATCATCAGAGGATCAACATGACAATTTTGGTATTTGATCTAGATATAGAAATGACCTTGGTGCTACTATACGTTAAATGTTAATAACTATTTCCATTTAAATTTCAGGCAACTATATTGCAGCCCTTCTCAAGTGCAGTTTTTTAATATTTTCGCTATCTGAAGTTTACTTTCTGAATCTTTACATGACAAGAAGATGGGAAATACTGCAGGTGTGCTGAGACTATATTTCCACCTGTTCTTCAAGAAATTGCTTGAAAGTAGTACAGGGAAATTTTGACAGAGATGACTGCAGTGTACTACACTTAGTCAAGAATAACCCAACTATACAAACACAAGTAATGGCCAGTTCTTTAGAAAAGGGCTATAGTGGATCATAAACTTGAACACGATTAATGAATAAAATGCCTATTCTGAAAAATTAACAGAAAAATAACCCTCTGGTTATAGGAGTAATCTTACTTTCCTCAATATACATAATGTTTTTGGGATGTGATGTGCTGGTTTTGGGAAATACACATTAGGAATGGAGATTTTTGGAGGCACTGTAATAGTTTGCCAGGGGAGGTCAGAGTACTCTTGACACTGGATCTGAACATAACTGATTTTCTTATAGGGAAGAGAGAGGCAAATATCTTTTGGAAGGTTTTTTTCCAGTCTAACATTTTCAAGTGCCAATCGTATTATCCTTAGAAACATGTTTTCTATAATCTTGGAACCTGTTCTCACAGGATCCTTTTGCCGAGGTTTATTTTTTCCTTCCTTCATCTTTTTTGTAATGTTAGAAACCAAGTTCCTTCTTTTTTCTTAATGTTATGTTTGTGCTGAAGTTGTTTTAAAGACTGCATTCCCACTGGAGGTGTTAAGTGCATTTGGTTGCATGACTGAGATGGTTTTGCAAGTCCCACACATAATGGTATAAAAGTTCACAAAAGAAGATGAAAGTAGTACTTCATAACAGATGTCTTTTGTTTAAAGGTACTATGAATGGTCCTACCCTCCATCTGTAGGGGGTATCCTGACATAGATGAGCAATGGGTCACAGTTATAAAGGATTAGATTAGGAGCCTTGCAGATGTTGGAGGATCTGTTTTGTGCATGGAGATGTAATTAATGTTGTCTTCTCTTGTGGAGCAAAAAGCAAACCCATTTCCTGAAGTGAAAATAGGTTTTAAGATGGGCAAAGCATAAATTTGCAGTGTTTCAGACAATTTTATTTTCCTAATGACTTCTTCCAATAGTTTTTTTGCAAAGGCAAAATTATATGTTAGGGCTCTTTTAAGAGGAAGATTCATCAGTAAAAAAGTGTTGGCTCTCAAGATAAAGAAAATAGACTGCCTGGAATTCAGATTGTTTTTCAGAGTAATCACGTTGTTCAAAGCCTTTAATCTAAAGGTGGAAGCCTAGAGTAATGTAAGGGACTTCACAATTTAAGAAGGAGGTTTATGGTCTTATTAAGTTCAGGGGAATTCTCTGTATGCATAACAATGGAAGCTGGTCTGTAACTGTGTGGCCTTTAAGGTGTGAGTGTATTTAGATGAAGTATTGATGCTTTTATATGAGGGGTAGTGGTAATTTATTATCTAAATACTGAGATGGGAAAAGTACTAGAGAAAAAGCCAATTTTAGTTGCTGTAATCATACCTTCCTTCAGGCACTTAATTTATGCAACTGATAAGAAAGTTTCAAAAGAAGTTTTAGATGTGCAAGAATATTTACATTGCTGCCAGGTTCTATGCCCACCTATTCTCTGTTGAAACAAATGCTGTACGCTTTCTGTCATGATACATTTTTTGTTTGGAAACACTTGTGGGCGTGCACTCAAATTCTTTCAAATCCTTGGCTAAAACTCTTTTTGACATATACCAGTGGGAAAAAGTAATCTGACAAGACCCAAAGCTGAAGTTATCTTGGCTGACATTGTTTTTCATTGCAATTGTCAATTGTAAGAGTTAACCTTTTTTATAGAGAATCCTGTATCCAGAAGGTAGGAAAAATAATGTATTTTTTTCAAAATCTTTGAAGATATCTTCAGACTCCTCTTTCATTGTCAACTCTGATAGATAATACTGATCCCTTACCATCCACTTTCATATCTGAATTTATAGTTCAAGCCTCAACCTTGTATTACTTATATTTTACCTCATGGATTATTATTTATTTTATCCTAATATTTTTGTTTCTATTTTTTTCTCTCTACCCACTACTGTATTTTGAATTGCTAACGCTTCTGTTGCTGCCTCTTCCTTTATTGCCTCTACTATAGTAAAGAAAATAATTACCTAGAGGCTTTCTATACAATGTAGTTGTACTAGAGAGCTCTTTGTTTTCATTTGAAGAGTACTTTATTTTTAAATAGCTTGCAGATCCACTTCAGTTGATGAAGCTTGTTCAATCAATGCTCAAAATAGTTAAAAAAGTAAACTGGGATGTAGCTGTTACAATCTACCTGGCCATCAGAAAAGCGTTGTACTTAAAATACATGTTACACTGCATAGATACGGTTTGTCAAAATGAGTTTTTCATGGAAATTAAACCTACTTTTTTTTACACATCAAGAATGCCTCTCCATCATACTACATGTTTATAGTAAAGCTGCAAGAGCTACTTGTTGCCAGTTTCATTACCATACTTAGCTAAAAAGAAATAGTATGTTTGCTATTATTATTAAAAAAAAAAAAAAAAAAGGCAATGTTTCTACTGAAAAATGAAAGATCTTCTTTAGAAGAATTTTTTTATGGCTGGATGTCTCCATATCTAAAATTTGTTTTGATACCATCTTTGACCATTGGATTCAAATTCTGATCTGTCACTTTGAAAGTCTGCTATTCATTCTCCTGTGCACTTGCTTCATGCTTTGTAAAAGAACTTAATTGTGAGAAAGTTTCTCCTCTGTCTTTTTTGAAAGATGTAAATCCAATTCCCATTTTTGCTGATTAGTACAAATGAAACTCTGAATGTCCATAGGCTTTTTCTGCTTTGTTATGTGTGCTACAATTCAGCACAAATAGAGCTTTGTCTTAAGAAAACTCATTAGAAAGTACTGCTCTCCAATATGTTTATTTTTTGTTTCTAATTCTTTAGTTTGCATTGAAACACTTTCTATTATTAGGTTAATTTCCAAGTAAGCTAAACATTTGCTCCCTTCCTCCTGAAGCTGATAGGAATCAACTGGATGCCCTTTGAGGTACGCTCAGACTCTGCTAAAATGCACCTAATGGAGTGCTGATATTAACTCAAAAGGTTATGGAGAAGAGGCAAAAAAGCTCTAGATACTTGAGCCTCCTGCTAGCTGAGGAAGAGATACTAGAAAAACTGATTAATTTAAAATGTTTTAATAGTCAGAAATATAATGATTAAAACCATAGATTAAGATCTTTATGTAATGATTAAAAAATATGGCAAAAGATTATGTTATCTACCCTCTGAATCTGTCATTCTTGGAAAGTATTTACTGTCCAGTAATGGGAACAGCAAGACTACCTTAAGCAATATACTCCAGTACCTCTCTGCACTATGAGAAGTTTCTTATTACTTAGAAAAATTATCACTGTTGCCGTACAGAGGTGATACTTTTACTGTCTCCTATCCTCCTTGTAGCAGGACTAGAAAACAGCTTTTTCATCTACTTTTGTATCTATTGTTTACATTTTTTGAGGATTATTATAATTTAGCACTTCTGAATATTTTTTTCCTCTGGAGTAAACCACCTCTTTATTCTGTTAATTTCCCTAGACAGTAGTTCAATTTCAAAATCCTTTCCACTTTGATCTGAATCTTTCACCAGTAGAGGTAAGTCTGTGGCTTGGAAATTTTTTTGTTGTTTGTTGGCTCATTTTTGTTTTGTTTTGTTTATCTTGTTTTTAACTGGGGGCCATACTAAAGTGTAGAAGTGCTATATGGATTAGACTCAGTTGAGCTTTTTTGTTTTTTAAATTAGGAAGGATTCAGTTCTTGAAATTGAGGCCACAGAAAGGAAAATATGTAATTATACTTGAATAACGTTCACTTAAAAATTGAGAGTGCACCCCAAGATATAATGTAAAGGAATACCTGAAGAGTTTAGTTGCCTATCTAATGCTAAAAGCCCCAATTTTTCCAAGGAAAATAGATAATAGGCTGAAATTACTTAAATTCACTTACAAGGACTTTGAAATATTCATATTCAATAACAATTATTTGCCTCTGGAAATGTGGATGAAAACTTCTCAAGATCAACACATCAAGTTTCCTTGAGCTCTGAAAGGAAATTGCTTGTTAAGGCATTTTCAAAGAGTATTGAAATCGGTAAGCATAACAAGGAAAACAGTTTCATTCTGTGTATTATATGTAGACCAAAATATACTGCTAGAAATGTGTAATGAATTGCAAGTCAAAGCTGTAAAACTGTGTTGGTGTTTGATAGGCATAATGTTGTCTCTTTTAAAGGCATCAGAGGTCACAGTGCAGATCCCCTGCGGCCCTCAATTAGTGCAGCTTTCATGGGAATAGTTAAGTGTAAAGCTTGAGTTTGAGCTGTGAAAAAGTCTCTTCTGTCTCTTCAGCTCGCATGCTGTGGTTGCTGTTTGGGCACCTTTCTGTACTTGCATACTCCAGGCTATCAGACATTACCCATTCTCAGTAGTTCATTTTTAGCTTTTATCTCCAGACTTCCTTTGAGACCTCTAGATGCTCTGGCTAGTGTCTTTCTCTCTGAAGCAAATTTACCTTCCTGATCCTGGAGACACTCTGGCCATTCACCGTAACAACTATTACTGCACTTTCTTGGAAGTGCAAAATTCCCTTTATTTGACCAAGCCTCATTTCCTGTGCTTTTCTATTCACCCATTTATAACTTTTCTAGCCATGTGTACAAACTTCCTTTTGCATCTCAGTGATTGTGGCTGTGGTTGGGTGACATACCCAGCAATTTACAGGATAGCTGCCTTGAAAGTCTCACCTTTGGGTGTCTGAGTGAGCTGAGTCAGGGCGGTGAGTTAGACAAAGATTCATCCTGCTCTGTCTGTAGTCAAGTTGGGCCCCATTCTGGCAGGATAGATTTGGAGAATTTTTTTTGCCCTGGGTTCTAACGTAAAGTCCTAAAGCTGAATACTTCTGGGATGTAAAGGACAGAAAGGGGCAAATCAGGAATTTACCTATTGTAGCAAGTATAGCTGGTATCTGTTTCTCTTTTATCTCTTAAGGCAAATGCTTGGCATGCTTGTTGCAGTGTGCTCTTACAACCAACCTCATATTTTGTTTTAATAGCCATGCTGAAATCTAAATGAAACAAACATGTACAGACCTGTTCTGAATGTAAACCAGCACATGATGGTTTTAGGATTGATAATAAGGAAGATTTTTTTTTGTTTAAATAGCGTATACTGCTACACTCCTTCATGCACATTTTACATTTGGAAATTACTTCACTACTGATAATCTGTTAATTTGAAAGTTACTGATGGAAAGTTGAAAAAAAAAATCGTAGTTCATCAAACTTTATTGTTAATTTTGTATTGTACAGGCCACATTTTACCCAGGGTGTATATTTCTCTTAACTTACTGTTACCAAGGGAATGGTAAAATGTGTGTAGGTGTTAGACATCTTCTGCAGTAAAGCACAATGTTACAGTAGTAACTTATATCTCCCCTAGAATTATAATCAGTGCCATTATGAGAGTAAAAACCCTAAAATTTATGTAGCTGTGTTGTACATCATGGATGGCATTATTGAAATGTTGCCTGTCCTGGGCTTTGTGAGCAGTCATTTAAACTTGCGACATATTATGTTTATTGAACTAATTTCAAAACATTGCTGCTTCATTGTATTGAGTAAGGGGAATGTTATCTACAGGACTTAAATGCCTATTTACAAAGGTTTATCATTTTCCTTACTAGTCAATACATCACACAGCCACATTTTATATGTAACAGGCCACTGATTGTCAGATCAAAAAAAAGAAAAAGAGATGGGGAGTGTTGCTGAGGTATTCAACATTAGATGAGCACTGTTTCTCGTTAAAATGCTGGACTTCCCAACTTCCATACCTTTTCTACAGTTCAAAGGAGTATTTGAAGGAGGTGAGCGCTATTCTTCAACAAATCCTGACAACAGGGACCTCTGGAATCCTCTGTGTTTAGAACCACCGTGGAATAATGCATGGGGGAATTTGGCATCCTTTCTGATGGGACACTTCCAAAAGTGCCTGCAGCTTTTCCTGGGTTGTACTTCCCTCTTAGGAGAAGACCCTCCCCTCTTTCCTCCCAAGGGAGTTTTCTGCATCTGAACAATGCACAGAATTAATTTCTGATGACTGCAATACATCACCTAAAATTATTGTTTCGATCAGAGTCAGCTGACTCAACTTGATTTTGCTGATAGCACATGGTAAGGCCACATGTGCTTTACTTAAGCTCTAAAAATCTTGTCCCTGTGGTAATAGCAAGGAAGGACCAGTTAGTGAGGACTGTCCAACTACCTCACCCGGGAGCAGGACAGCATTTGGGCAGCTCCAGCCCTGGGCAGTGGGTATTTTCCTGGGGATGGCAACAAGTAGCTGAATCCTGCCAGCAAGTAATAATCTCGGAGTCCTTACACTAGTTTCCTTATGCCTCCTGAAAGGAAATAAAGTATAAATATAAAATGCATATGTATCTAAAATAAGATATATCTCTAAAATGCATAAGAGATTTTGAATCTCAGTAAAACATTTTAGACTATGGTATCAAAGGAAGCACCTCCTCTGAGCTCTCTTTTTCATGTTTTGACAGATGATGAAGCATTTGAGTAAGAAGAAAGTTGTGAAATCCTAATATGTATTTAGCTAGTCTGATTTACATGCTGCCATGTCAGTAAGCCAGTCATTGCTGAATCACATTTCTAAATGGGAGACATGATGTCAGGGAGTGTTACTAACAAGATCCCAAGGTATAAGAGAAAACTCATGTGTGTATGTGTGTATGTCATGCTCACATGCACAAATGCGCCTAGCCTGGCGTAGTTTATTATTTGAGAAGTTATGATATTTAGTTTACTCTATACAGATGACAAAACTGTCTCAGAATTTGTCAATTCTGTATTTTTAGCCAAGCTAACATGTTAGCCTGCAGCTAACATGTAGCCTCCACCTACATTGGACATGATCACAAGTCCTTTCTTTACTTTGGTAATCCAGACAATAACTGGAATATGAAGTTTTAATTTAAATAGGGGTTTTCTGTTATTATCAGAAGCTAGGTAGTAACTATTTAAAGTAACATCCAGCACTAATTTCTGTCTGAATTATTTACACACACAAACTAGGAATATAGGTGTTGAAATATATACAAATACAATTTTATGATATATAATGATGAAAAGATTTTTTATTTCCTCATAAATTAGGATAATATTCATAATGACAATGTTTATATGGCTATCAGGAAGTAACCTGTATGTTTTGATGTTTGAAGCAGTTTGAAACAAAGGCCTACACAAAGTGTTGTCTTCTGTGCATTATAATCTTGGGGACTTGTGTTGAGGTCTGTTAGTTGAATATACCAAGCAGTACAGCTTAAAGAATAAAAAGTCTCATGAAGTACTTTGGCATACTGAAACCATTATCTGACCAGCTTAAAGTGGAGAAGGATCTGTCAACATGTGAATGTCACTTGTTGTTTAATTCATCTGACTAATTAAAAATCTGATTAAATATCAATCAATATTACCACTTCATAAAGAGACTAATAATTCAGAAACACTATAATTTTTTTTTTAACTTAAGCAAAACCTTTTCTGATGTTCTTCAACAGCCTATAGATTATACATTGAGGTATAATTTTTAAATTAAATTTTTGTTTCTGCTTTCTGGTAATATTATGAAAATATACAGGTATGGGCTACTAAATAAATAATATGTTTCAATTTTTATCTCCTTGAAACTGAGTCACAAGCAGGAAATCCTTATATTTTGAGTTGCAATTTGGAATGTATTTCTCTCTTTATCTCTCTTTCTTACCTGCCCTGCAATACACTGCTTGTGTGGCTTTGATAACATGGCTAGTCTCGCTCCAGGTACTGGTGGGCATGGGCTGACTGCAGAAACAAAACCGTGGTGAGAGTTGCCATGTATAAGGGAAGCAGCATACACGTGTAGCCAAGAGAATTTTGGAATGGTTTCTACAGCAGTGTCTCCCAAACAGCTGACTCCTGAACTGCTGTCTTTTTCTCAGTTCCACCACTTGCATGTACAAGATTGTGCAACAAACTACTGCTTGAAATATAGGTGTTGTTTGTCTGCATATGGATGGACTCAAAATCAAATTTTTGGTTAGAACCTTTGAAACACAACCTTATTTGTTCCTTGAAGATACTGCTATTTCTTTCATTGTTTACTTAGATAATAACAGTGGCAGGTGATAGCATAGTGGCTTCACCCCATACTGTTTTACTCATAAAAAGGTTACGATGTTCAGTTCTGCAAAATTTGTAATCACAATTCTTCTCCCTAAAAAGGGAAAGTTGTTTTGATCTCATGATAAATAGGTCATGTATAGCTGGCTGGCTTGTTCAGTACTGAATTGAAAATCACAGTATGAAAGTTAAATTTATCTGGATTGATTCCTGTGTGTAGTGGTGTGGTGGCCTGACCTGGGCTGGCCACTGGGCTCCCACCCAGCAGAGGCAGGGTGGGAAAAGAAATTTAAAAACTTGTAGGTTGAAATAAGAACAGGGAGATCTCTAAATGATTACTGTTATGGTCAAAACAGATTCAAATTGGGGAAAATGAATGTAATTTTTTGTCAATTAAAATATGTTTGGATAGTGTGAAGCAAAGGCAAAATTTAAACCCCACCCTCCTCCCACTTCTCCACTCCTTTTTCCCAAGATCCCCTTAACTCCCTCTTACTCAAATCATCTTCCTGCTCCCCAGCAATGTCCTGAGCAGCAGAGGGTGTTAGGTAATCAGTGCTGTGGTCGGTATGTGACACCTCCTCTCTGCCGCTCCTTCCTTCTCCCCCTGTTACCCTGCTCCAATGTGGGGTTCCTCCCATGGACTAATGTCCTGTAGGAAACACTTACAGGTGTTTCCTGCTCCACCACCTTCTTCACCAGGCTCTTGTATGCAGGTGGTTTCCACTCTGGTAGCCTAGAGGGGCAGAGGAGGAAGGACCATGGTGAGAGAGACTACACAAAAAACGGGAAACACAGCACTTCTGTAAACTATTAAAGATACCAGTGATATTTAGGCACTGAAACCAAATACGTTTGAATAAACACTTAGTCTTTCATAACTGGAGAAATGGAAATTAACTAATATTTCTTTTGCCAATCCAGATGGTGAATGAAATGTTTCAAGATATTTTGTTTTTATTATGCTTTTAGTATTTTATTACTGCTCAGATAAAAAAGAGAGGGAATTATTTGCTGTTGAAGAAAATCAGTGACTGAGTGTTGAGCTTGAAATGTGGAGTTATATTCTCAGATGTAGGAAATTCACATTCATCTGCTGAGAAAAAATTTTTAATTGATTTCTATACTTTCGCTGATGCTTTTACATCCAGAGACACTACGGAATTAACTGAAGTTGTACCAATGAAAAGGTAAAAATTATTTTCTGAAACTCTACAGAGTAAATAACCTTTTTTTCTTCTACTGTGATTGATAAATTCTATATCTTCTCTGATTTCTGAGCTCCCTAACTCTTCTCTATGGCAATTCAGCACTCTTCAGGTCTGTGTTTTGGGAGTCCTGAGCATTCCTGCTTCTTTGTTTCAAGGAACATGTTGAATTGTGATCATATTTAACTTCATGCTTGTATAAAATGCATAGTCTTTCTTCAGCTTAAAAAAGGCAATGATGTATATGCTACTTTAGAAATTTTTACTTGATTAGCCCTGACACATGCACTTGTTGAGAGGAATTATTTTAGAAGAAACAGATGGAAAATATAGTGAAATTTACATTTTAATCTTCTTCCCCTGCTACTTCCTTGTCTTTTTTTCCCCTCCTGTACAAAAAGCAGATAAGTTGCACTAATCTGGGAGATGAATCAGTTGATATTTGGCTAATATTGCTGACATTATGTTACCAAAAATCCCCTAGGACATGCAAAATTTTTCTAATCATCACTTGGAATGTTAGTTTTAACAGGATCCTAGCTGCCAAAATGTCCTTGAGATGGGTGCACTTCTATTTTTTTTGGCTTTGTTGTTAGCTTTTGATTTTCCAGAGGAAATGTCACCTTTCAACTTACTGCTGAGAATATAAGATTTAATTTGATTTTGAATTTGATATCAGTGGTATCTCCAATAGCTGCTCATGGCCAGGCTTTTCAGAGGTAATAATTGTGCAGGCTTTTTTTAGGACATATGTTTTTTCTTTTTAGAATCATAGACTTGTCTTCAGACATTTAAGATCAATTTTGATAATAGTGCAAGTAGAATGCCACATTAGTAGTAATGCCACATTAGTTAGTAACCAGAGATGCTTGAAAAGGTCTGATTAATTTTTTGTTCATGGTGGCAATATTAACTTTTCATTTACAGCTAAAATCGTCCTCAAAGTCGTCCTAAAATGACAACTGAAACCATTGAAAAACTGATATCCATCTATTGATGTCCATTGCAAAACTCAACCTTGGATGAAAATGGGCATCTGGAAACTGGGAGTTTAAACATTAGGAATATAGTAACCAAATACTTAAGGAAAAAGTGAAAATTAAAATGTGAAAGTACCATTAGATACTTCCCAGTATATCGTGATTCATGTATTCTTTTCCTTAAATGAGTGAGGTTCTGCACATCAATAATTTGGAGAGAGACAGTTCTAGGATATATACACTGCAGGATGAAATAATGAAAGAAATTGAATTTTATAGCATTCATAAAGATTTTACGCTAACTTCTTTATCACTTTATTCAAGAAAAAAAAGATATTTTAAATCTGTAGTGTCCATTTGTATTGGAGTGTTTTTCTTAAACTCCTGCTGAAAGTGGTATGTTAGAAAATAAATTTATCTGCTAAGGCTGACTGAACATTGCTTACAGAGGTTATGGTTGGTCCATCTCTGCAGTTTGTAAAAACAGGCTGAACAAATATCTTGTGATGGACTCAATTACATACATAGCTGATTTTGCTCTGAGGTAGAGAAGGTGACGTGTCTTACTGAGGTACATTCTGAGCTTCTATGGTTATATTATGTTCATGAGGTACTTACAAATTACAGCAGCAACAACAACAAAAGGCGGTGTGCATGGGAGAACAGGGAGAATGAATTACTGTTCTGTGAAACAGCGAATGTGGCATATCTCTCTTCAATTATACTGGTTGTGTCAACACTTCCCTTTCCTCTCCAAGGCAAACTGTGCTTATCTTGCTTTTGTTGAGTTTTTTCTTACAGCTGTATGATTAAAATTTCTACGTGCTATGTTTTCTAATTCAATAGAGCAATTAAAAACAAACAAAAAAAATAGTTTCCAGTGATTTCAAACAATTAATTCCCAAGTTAAAAATTCTGGTTAAGGTGTTGCTCATCTACAGCTCTAACTAAAGGAAAATGTGGAATTATTTGTTTAAAGGATTGTCTCAGAGGTGTCAGAAGAGTATAAGGTGCTGTCTTCTAGCAGCTGAATATTTGTGTGCACAGAGCAGCGTAACCAGGAGCAGGCAGAACACTAGTGCTGCATCACCCTTTTCTGCACGCTTTGCAGCTGACCTTGCAAATCATACAACAAAGGAACATTCTAGTTTTCTATTAGAGACAAATTACTAATGTTCAGGTGAGAAAGTGTATTTGAAGGCATGTACAGCACTATAAATTTAATTTTGTATGTTGGCTTTTCATAGGTATATCCTGAATATAGTCCAGGAAACCTTAGTTTCTTTCTGGTGTTAGGATTTGCTATTGTGATTTGAACAACTTTTGTTATTCAGTTAGTAACTTAGTGATTACACAAAGAAAATTCATTCACTGTAAAAGATCAAGGAAGCCTTTCTACCTAATGATTAATTTGTTCTTAGCAGTGAAGGACACAATGTATTTTGTGTTAGGTACAGAAGTACATTAGAGTCCTGTCTTTACTAGAAAGAGTTGCACAGGGTGGAATGCAAAACAAAGATGAAAGAAAAAATGAAGGGTATATGGGATATGACTGGGATAGCCATATTAGCCCTCATATGCATGTATTTTGTGCAGATGTATTTCTGAATGAAAGGGAAGTTGAAGACACATAAAGTAGTTCCACCCATTCTTTTCCTTCCTACCATGGGTGTTGATTGTCTCTAGTTCCTTGCCCCTAAATTAGTAAAGCATACTCTGAAGTTTGAATTTAGGAGAAAGATTCTCTTTTTTTAAGTGATCCACTTCTGGAAGCACAGAAATAAAATCATTTTGCAGCTCACCTTATTGATACTCTCACAGCTGTGAAAAGACATAAATGCTGCACAGAATTGGAAGGAGAGGCATAAGAAAGGGAAAGACTAACAATTTCTTGTGTACTAAACTCTGATGATATGCTGCTTATAATTTTGCTTAGTTTAGTTATCTTTGCTGGTAGAATTTAGATATTCATGGCTGTATAATGATTTTCTTAATAACTGTATTGGTGTTGCAATTCAGAGCTCTGAGCAACTTAAATTTGACCTTTGTTTCTGGCTCTGCACAAGAGGAACTGTTTATTGGAGAGCTTCTTTTTTTGATGACATTTGATTTCTATTTGTCAAATTATGTTGTCAATTTTGAGTATCTTTTAAGATGATTAACTATATTAGCTAAAATAAAAATTCAGAAATATTTATTTCATGAAGATATGAGCAGAAGACCATGCTTATCTTCTTTGGACAGTTTCTGCAGAAGAATTTCCAGAACTTTACTCTTCTTTTAGCATTGTTTTCTTTACATTGTATAGAATTAATACCCAGGACATATTTTTAAAGGAGGTAAGGGGAAATGTTTTTTGTAAATTATATGAGTATAATCTCAGCCTATTCCGTCTGTAATAAATAAAGTTTCATGGTATAAGATACCTGTCTGTTAAGAAAAAAACAATCGTTTTTCATCTCTAGAGTTCCCTCTTTCTCTTGGGAAGCAGCCTGAGCTTAGTAACAAAACAAGCATCTACACTTTTGATAAACACATTCAGGTGTACTGTTTCCAAATTATGAGGTTTAAACAAAAGTAGCAACTTCTTTAATACAGTCCCCTATTATCCAGCCGGTCAAGGACTGCTATTTGTGGTTAAGGTCTCCCTTTTATAGATATGAAAGAGGCTGCATTCCAGTGCACACCTTGTGTTCAGTACATCCTTGGCAAGTGACAGCATTGGACCTGCTTGCTGTATGCTTTTCTTTCCATTATGTGATTAACATAAGACATTGTGGATTAGTATTTGTTAGAATATCTTTTGTCAATCACTAGAAATTTTCTGGAGACCTTTTGACATTTGTAACACCTAATGAACTAATTATATAAATGTCTTTAATGTTTTCCATAACTGTTTTACATGAAACTCAAAGTTCACAATGCATTTTAAAGAGATGATAGAGTGCCTTTGGTGATAGAGGTGATCTTTAGACATCTATTTGGCTTAAGACAGAAAGTGTACATTTGCATTTGTACATCTGATTGTATATCATTCCCCTCTGTAATATGTTAGTGCTGAATACATAGTCTTTGTTAATGTTAACACAGTGATATTATGGAATTCCAGAAAGGCTTATGTTAGAGATTCCTCTGAAATTCCTCAGCTATTCCAAGTTCCTGGATCAGAGCATCCTAAACTAGAGCAAGTTGTCCAGGGCTGTGTCCAGTTCAATATTGACTGCATCCAGGAATGGAGTGTCTACAGACATTGAGCAACGTGTTCAGAGTTTAACCACTCTCATAATAAAAAAGTATTTTACTTTTATGGAATTTCTCCATTTCAGTTTGTACCTGTTGCCTTCTGTCCTGAATGTGGTAGATATCTGGGGGTCTTAGCTCTACCTTCTTTATCCCCTCCCATCAAGTTTTTTTCCATGTGGCTGAGATTCCTGTCTGGGATTCCTCCAGGCTGAACAGTCCCAGCTCTCTTAGTCTCTCCTCCTTTTTCTGTTTATTGTCTTTGTGACTCTTCGCTGCGCTCATGTCAGTATGTCCATATGTCTCCTGGAGACAGGAGTCCAGGACTGGACCCAGCATTCCAGGAATACCCACCAGAGGTGGTTAGAGGGGAAGGATCACATCCTTCTACCTGCTGACAGCACTGCTAATGCAGCACAGGAGACTGTCTAAGGGCACAGTTATTGTTCAACTTGTGGTCCAGCAGGGCCCCCAGATCCTTCTCAGCAGACCTGCTTTCCAGAAAGCTACATCATCTATTGCTTGGTGTCATTCTTCCCCAGGCAGAGGTCTTTGCACTTCCCACTCTTAATGTCATAACCCATTTCACCTTCCCATTGACACTCATCTGAAATGCAGCACAACCATTTGACCTGTCAGTCACTCCTGCCTGTTTTCTATTATCAGCCAGTGTGCTGAGAGTGCACTTTGCCCATCATCCAGGCTGTTAATAAAAATGTTGAATGATGTTTTCCTCAGTATGCACTCCTGGAGTTCAGCAGACCTACAGATAGACTTTCTGCAACTGGTTGCACATGTTTTTTTTTTTAATTACATCCAAACATTTCTTCATTTACACCTCGATTTCACCCAAGAAATACAGCTGTACTTGGAATACCACTATTACTGGGAGTTGACAAAATTACTCATACTTGAACTACATTTGAGTTAGCCCCTGAAAAGTTTATATTTGGGAGGCTGGATATGGTGGAAAATTGATAATGGCAAAAGTAGGTAAAGGCAAACCAATTAGAATTAGAAATTAAAGATTACCATATACAGGGAAATAGTTTCTCTATTATAACACTATTGTAAAGAAATACCTATAAAAAGGCAAGGTGCAATAAGTTTTGACACTGAGAAGGGCTTCTCTAGTTCTCTAAAATAGCAAGATTCATTTCATTCTCTGAGCTGAGTCAAATTGACTTTGACACATAGTGCAGAGAAGGTTAAAACATTTTTACATTCCATTAAATTTTGGTATAATAAGTGTTCAAGGTGAGCTTTTCATATTGGTCTGTTGCAATTCAACTGGACACAGAACTGAGCAGTTTAAGAGTGTTTATAATTACTGAGAGTACCAAAATTTTATCCATGTTCTATTCCCAAAATGAAAGCCTTTCTTTTTAAAGGACCACCTTTGATGAATAAATCTGCTTTGTTTAAGACTGCTTTGCCTTCTGAAATGTAAGAGCACTGAAAATGAATACCATGAGCAGTGTGTTAAAATGTCTCTTCATTCAGTTCTGCAATTGAAATTTTTCTATAAAACAAGAGTGAAAAACTACAATCATTACATTTTCATACACCAATCAAGTCATACAATCAGCATTCAAGTTTAAGAAGCACGTGTGGAAAAGTCTCCCTTTTTTTTGCAGAAAACAAGTCTTGAGTAATTCCAAAAGTACTTGGATTCTTTCCTAGTGTCCTCAGTGTACTGGCTGGATATGACAAACAGAAGGATCTTGATTGCAGCTCCATTTGTGACCGTGGACTATGAAGTCTACACTGCAGATCTGATTTTGGCTATTTCTTTCTAAAGAATATATATAATTTCTTTCATCATTCTGCATGTGTAATTCAAATACATGATGATGAGGTTTACAAAAATTTTATTCATTAGAATAAATTTAGCTTTTGCAATGTATATATGCTATGTATAAAATTCATTTTTAAGAGTATTTCACAGAGATGAACAGAATTGTATTCTTCTGTGATCTTAGAATGTAAAACCTTTATTCTTGGAGACAAAAAACTAGGTGATATCTTACAGTATATATAGCCAGAAGCAACAGTAGACCCAAAAGTTGTCCTGAAATATTTCTTTCTTGCTTAATATTTAAGGATCTTCTGTGAATTTGTTTAGTTTTTGGTGGGTTTTGGTGGATTTTTTTGTTGTTGTTTTGTTGTTATTATTGTTGTTGGTTGTTGGTTTGGTGGTTTTTGTTTGGTTTGGGGTGTTTTGTTGTTTGGCTGTTTATTTGGGTTTTTTAAAATAACCTATTTTGACATGCATATTAGGTTTTCTTGCCTACCAGTAGGTTGTGGGAGACTAAGGAAATAAAACAGTAACATTTGTTTTAACCATCTAATCAATCCAATATTTTCACCAATTTTATAAATAATTGTATAAACAATTGCCAAATCTCCCAGCTACGCTCTTAAAAATAATTGCCAAACCCATTAATATTACTAACTTTTTCATTCAGATCAATTTAAATTTATATAGAAAAAGAAACATCAGATTTTTATGAACACTAAAGTTGATGGCCTAACCTTTTCTTTTGTATGTAAAAATATACACAGAATGATTGTTCACTTCTTCAGTGTTCATTATGTCAAACTGATTTCTTTGCTGGATTTTGTCTGTTTAATTTTACAAAGCAGAAAGGCAAGTAAAAATCATGAGGAAAAAATGTATTTAAATGAAAATTTAAAAACTTTTTCTTCACTTTTAAATTTCAATATCATTTATTCATGATTTCTTTTTTTTTTCTGTAGAATTGTCACTCTAAGCCTTCAAATATCCAGAGGTCTTTTATGCTTACATATGGTTCTCAGTGTGTATTTTGCTAGTTTTTTCTCCATTTCTTCCTTTCTAGAGTATCTATATGGTTTATTTGTTACTGAGGTAGCATCGGAATAGTTTTCCCATCTGTATGATGATGCTATGAATTTGCAGTGACAGCAGCACACTACAGAATCTCTGGTTAATTCTAGGGAATGGTGCTAACTAATGGTCCTGATTCTGTAAAGTACTGAATACTTGCCAAACTTGCTGTCAGGAATAGTTATATTTACCATTTCTTCATCAATTCCAGTCACTCCTTCTCCCACCCCCAAAATGCTCTTAAAATGAGACTGCTATGAAATTAACCAATTATGTTTTCAGACTGGTCGATTCTGCCTAAGTCTTATATGACTGGAGCCTTGAGGCCAGGACACGACTGCAAGTTAACAGCTGACAGCCAGCTGTTCTATGTGGTCGCATCTGCTGATATCAACTCCAGAAAGACACTGTAAGAGGGAAAGAAGGTAATTGCTAATGTGAACATCTAGATTATGGTCTTTTTTCTTTAGACTTTTGAGCTATGAAGACTACATTCCACTTCTGAGAAAAATAGCATAAGATTAAGTCAGGGTCTTGTATGCAGTTCAGCTCTCACAAAAAAACAAAACTGCCTTTTTAGGAAGATAAAAATTGATCATTCAATATGAGTTTTGGAAGCAGATATGAGAATAGATGGTTTTAGCTAAAAGGTTGCTTGTGAAGATTTGAACAGTATTTTTTGGAGATAGCCTCATAGAACAGAATAATAAAATCTTTAGATTAGATTAGAAAATACCTCCAAGGTCATCAAGTCCAACCTTTGACCAAACACCACCATGTCAACTAAATCATAGCACTAAGTGCCACATCCAATCATTTCTTGAACACTTCCAGGGACAGTGACTCCACCATTTTCCTGGGCATCCTGTTCCGATGCTTGACACCCCTTCAGTGAAGAAATCCTTCCTGATGTCCAACCTGAACGTCCCCTGGCGCAGCTTGAGGCCATTTCCTCTTGTCTGAATGCTGTTCTGCTTTCCTCCACTGATGCATGGCATTGAACACATTGAATCTTAGGATAATTTGAACTAACTTTGTTAAAGCACTAGGAAAACTGAATTTCATATTAATGAATATGAGGGAATTCAGAGAATTTAATTGTCTTGTTTTCAGTATGAATGCCAAAATGTGTCTGAGCATTATGAACAATGTTAAGTGTAGCCAAGCCCATTGAGTCTACTGGGACACACACAGATTACTGGTTTTTGAGTTGGACACAGGTGGGTTCTCATATTTATTGAATGATGAATCATACTCTTATTCATTTTCGGTTCTGACCAAAATAAGGACTCTGTAGACTGATTATGGGTTGTTCTGTACACCTGCTCCTCTTTCAGAAATGCATTTTGAGTGAAGTGGGTAAGAATTGGTGATAGCTGACATGGTTCGTGTTAAGGCTGAAATGTACATTTGCTTTCTTTCTCCCACTGAAAAAAGCAAAGCTTCATAGAAATTTTCTGTTCATAAAATTGGACTACTTATTTTTTTAATATTTCAGAGGGTAAGAGTTGTTTCTGTGATGTTACAAGGTCTGTTTTTTAGTTAAAATAATGACAGTATGGCATCTTCAGCTCAGAATTGAAATACAGTGAAATTTCTGATCAAAAACTACTCAAATATTCTCTAACACAGTCTGATTACATATGTAGGGTATTTTAAGCTTTTATTGAATGTAGAGGTTTACACAAGTCAATCAGGAGTATACTAATTATTACAAGTGAATAATTCTCATATTAGTCTGAGCAAGTGGTGAAAAATTCATGCTTATAGATTTAATTTAGGTATTTTTTTAGGTTTCAATTATGTTCTGTTAGTTTTAATTTCATTTGTTTCCTGGAACAGACAAATGAAATTGTAATTAATTTGAAGATTTAGGCTGCTTTTAAAATTTGAGGGTTTGATATAATTTTTTAATTGTAAAATTTTATGAATCTGTGTTTCAAAAAATGGAAAAAAAAAAAGAGAAAAAGTAATATAAAAGTAAAAAATGGCCTGTTAACCTAAGGAGTTTGAGACCCCCTTGTGTTTTTCCTGAGACAGTCATATAGTCTTGCCTATTTTCAATTGCAAATTTGTAATTTAAGTAGTTAGTTTTAGTGAGGAAGATTTGTTTCCTTCAATCATAAGGAACTTATTTCCAGGGTATATCCCTGTTCTGTAAATTCCAATGGTGTTTGTAGGAAATACTTGACATTGGACTGAACTCCATTTCACATTAAAATTTGAGAGAAATAATGAAATTTTTAAATTTATTATTTCAGTATTTGTCACAAGAATTCTGAATGCATAAGTGGCGTCATCTGAATCTTGTACATAATGACTGATAGGAGTGTCATTATGCATTTTAATTTTAATTTTAATCCAGTTAAGCTTGAATTGCAAGTGTGATACACTTTTAGGAAGCCTTCAAAAGGTTATGACATTTGAATACAAAACATCTTAGTATCTTGCTGTTGAATGAAATCCATGCTTCTATCTTGGTTTGATCCTAAGAAATCCTTGTGTTGATAGATTGTGAAAAAATATTTTTTTGAAAGATAATGTTTCTACATTTTTGCCATCTGTTAAATGTGATGTATTTATTGTCAAGCACACCATTAAGAACATAATGCATTAGTGTTTTTTATTTCTAGTCACTTAATTGTCTAATGGCAATCCTTAATTAGTGTCGTCATCAGCTTTTGTTTGTACTATTACAAATATGACAATTTTTGTTCAGTGGTAGTCAACATATCTGTTGCAGTAGCTTGTTTCCATTCTTCTAAGAATATTAAGTAGCAGAAGAAATAACTAAATGTAAAATCCTACAGGAAAGGTTGGTCTGGCCTCAGAACTAAGATTTGTATTCCAGTTCAGTGTGTTTGTAACAGGTCTATTTGCAAGTGCAGTTCCATGAGCATCTATGTTCATTTAGGAAAAGTCTCTTTATTCAGTATAAGGACAGCTTAGTGAAAATCAGGCCCTCTGTGTTTATACAAAAGTTTACTCTCTTAGATTTGAGCCTTCACATAAATGTCTTTAACCAAGTAAATGGAAGGCAAATTAAAATCAGGCCCATGACGTTCCTTGCATAGTTTTGTTCTGTGTCACAAACAAAGCAGAATACACTGAATTTAGCAGGATCCTTTATGATTTTTCTATTAATGTGCTTCCTACATGTGTGGAAATACTAGTTTTGTTTCAGTAAGTAACACCTTTCTTACAGTGGATAATTTGGGCATATTGTTATGCTTATTTCCTGTGGACCAGAATCTGATGACTCTTGCCTTAGATCTAAAATCTCAGTCTCCTCATTCTGGAGATTAAACAAAACCATCTGGATTAGTTCTATGCTTGAACCACGTTGGGGACAGTATGGAGGAACTCTAACCTTTGGTTAGAGTTTAGTGCTGATACCATAAATATTTTAATGTTCTGTTTTCTCTTTGGATAACATTGTAATAAGAAAAAAAAGTTTAACAGGTATTCGTCTGGCATAGAGTGTGTGTGTAAAAATTGTTTGCAACAAAGATCCTTTATGCTTCTTTGTCTACTTTTTGTTGATGAAAATATTTTTGATGGCGTTAACAAGGAAAACAGTTTTCTATTAATCCTTAATCAGCACTAATTAATCCACAGAAAGCACATGACTAAAAAAAAATTTCATTTTTAAATCAAAAATGAAATCCCACTAAGAATTGCTAATTTTTAAAGTTCCTTATACACTGTGTTCTGTAGCCAGAAGGAGATTTTGATGAAACATGTTTTGAGTGGGATCATTCACATTTGACATATACAAGACAAATTTGATTTCTCTACCTTTACATGTGTCTATACTTAAATAGTTCATAGTTCATATTATGTGCATTCTATGTAATGTCGTAACATAGTACAGGCCTGACCTAAATATATTTGAAACTTTTCTGCCCTCAGGGTCTTTTCAAAGAATTAATGAGGAAGATGAAGAAAAAGGTGATGTGTGCCCCAGTGAACTTTTAAAACTGTCATGATGGAAACAGGATACATTATTTGGACGGAATTAGAGCTAATAAACTTCCTCCCATATTGATTTCTGTCTCTGATTTTAAGATTGAGGAATGGTGTAGACTTTGCAGTGGGAAAAAATCCCAGATATATTGAAAGCTACAGCTCTCAAAATGCAGGTAGGATCATCTGGAAGAAAATTCAGATCCTCCAGAATCTTATACAGCAAACCACCTTGAATCCAAATGAGAATTTAAACTGAGAGAGATAACTGATTTATTTCATTGCAGTAGTTAGAAGTTCCATGTTCGTGGTTTGATTGCATGACCATGAGACAAATGTACCAGGAATGCCTTTTGCCATGTAAAAGCAACTTGTGGTAGTTTCAGTGTTCTGCTTAATTTTTCTGAAGTTCGAGTGTGTTATTTCTATAAGCTAATCAGCATGCAGGTGCTGCCTTAACCTAATCTTGCAATAATTGAACTGGGAAACCCTTTGTTCCTCAATCCACTTAGCTTTGCAGGTGCAAATTTTGAAGCTTAATTGGGACAGTTTAAATGCAAGTACATTTAAAGATGTCATTAGGGTCAGACATTATTTTTTTTCCTCTCTTTTTAAAGAAACGGGAAAAGTTTTTTTTTTCTGAGGAAATAGGTCAGTATAGTGTTAGACATCAAAATGAACACACCAAAATGAACCTGAAGTAACACCTAAATGAATGTAATTTTCAAATTGAAAAACACTGCATTAAGAGAAGAAAAAAAATCATAAAAATTTATGATGCAGACACAGCACTACCAAAAAAGGCCATAATGAAAGAGTGTATTATTAAGATAATTAGTTTTACATATCTGAATTCAATTAGAAATGGGAACATTTACTCTAAAAAAAAATATATATATACTATGAAGTTAAGTTTTTTTTCCAGAAAGTATGTTCTTATTAGTAGAAGAATTACTGGTGAATATATTACACATAAAAGTTTATTAATGTGATTAATATCTGGAAAATGACCAGGTTTTGGTACCACTTGTATGGTGTATCTCTTATCTGTATATTTTGACATCTGTGGTTGTGAATAGCTGTACTCAAAATATATTTTTTCGGCTGTAATGAATCACCACAGACTTTTAGAGCTTAATCTGTGGGTATGAA